>LPNX010845647.1:6455-53208 GCA_001517045.1 Pseudotsuga menziesii
ATAATGATGATGAGGATGAGGATGATGATGATGATGTTCATGATGTTGATGGTGATGATTATGATAAGGATGATGAAGGTGATGATGATGGTGATGATGATGACAATGACAACGATGGTGATAATGTTGTTGATGAAGATGATGATGATGGCAATGATGGCAATGGTGATGATGATGATGATGACGATGGTGATGATGAAGGTGATGATGGTGAAGATGATGATGATGAATATGGACATGATGAAGATGATAATGATGATGATGGCGATGTTGATGATGATGATGATGGCGATGGTGATGTTGATGATGAGGAAGGTGATGATGATGACGAGGATGATGATGATGATGATGACAACGATGGTGATGACGATGATGTTCATGATGATGATGACGACGATGGTGATGATGATGTTCATGATGTTGATGGTGATGATGATGATCATGTTGATGATGATGATGATCATGATGGTGATGATGAAGCTGATGATGACGATGAGGATGAGGATGATGATAATGATGATGAGGATGAGGATGAGGATAATGATGATGGCAATGGTGATGATGATGATGATGATGAGGATGGTGATGATGATGATGATGATGAGGAAGGTGATGATGATGATGATGATGAAGATGAATATGAACGTAATGAAGATGATGATCATGTTGATGAAGATGATGAGGAAGGTGATGATGATGATGATGTTGATGACGACGATGGTGATGACCATGTTCATGATGTTGATGGTGATAATGATGTTCACGAAGTTGAAGATGATGATCATGTTAATGATGATGATGATGATGAAGTTGAAGATGATGAAGAAGATGAAAATGATGATGAACGCTATTTTTGGTTTTATTAAATGCGCACGTGATTTGTATGCAAATAACGTGCTCGCTTTTTGTTTGTATATAACGCGCACGCGTTCTGTTTAGTTAAATCGCGCTCGCGTATTGTTTAAATTCAAAAATTTATTCACTGCAAATGATAAGGCCGAACCTCCACCCATGCTTTCATGGAATTCCTATGCCGATGTGTCTGCTTTGTACTTTGCTTCGGATTCAACATGCCTGTGCCTTGGAGTATGATAAACCATGGCAAATTCAGCATTATATCCAAATTTTCAATATGCTCGTGTTTAGCGGTTCGTCTGATTATGCTGCACACCTCCATTTTTTATGAGATTTTAGAAACAAATATGGTGTTTTTTTGCAGATTCTAAATATGTAAATTTTAACAAGAATACATATTTTTTCTATTTTTTTCTTATTTATCTTTTGTCATCACTCCTCAACTCAAAAAACACACTGGTAGTGTTTCGTCCATATCTCTTTCGTTTCTCAACCATTTTAAAAAAAATTGTATGGTGCAGTAAAGAACACCAACCTCTACATGCTATAAAAAATCCATTTCCAAATAATTGCATTAAGACATTCAAATGCTGCACCCACAATTGACATACCGTTTTAGAGGTTTGATCTCTTAGATAATTAAAAAAAAAATTAAAAATATTATTTTTATTATTGTAAAAATAGTCATGCACTATTCCTATATGTTCTCTATATGTATACCAGTTTTTGTAAGTTTATTCCATCATTTAGACACTCAGACGCTGCACCCACAAAAACATATACCTTATAATTTGTCCAAAAAATAAAAAGTTCCCTTTAAAATTTATCTAACTTTAGATAGTTAACAGCATTTTCAATAGAAAAAAAATATATATTTGGAAAGGTCATTCAATTTCCTACATTTCTTGTTTTTTACTGATCGCAAGATTCATTGTGTAAGTGTCTCAAAATATCCATGCAAGTTGATGGATGCATGTTTTTTCAGTTTTGTATTGCATCTAATGTGCCAAAAGAGACCCTCAACTTCTTGCACACACCCTTATATACTGAGAACCGAACTCTGTACTTAATATATAAATTATCAATTTATATCTATTTCTTTCCTATACAACAAAGTTAGTTTAATGTACCTCTGTACTATTTTCCTTCTTATTAATTTCCTAGTCTGTAAGTTAAAAGTTCAATATTTTATACATAATCTAGTTCTTTAGATCGCATTCATGGAATTTTATTAAAATACATAACAAATATTTTATAAGCTTACAGCACAATCCTTACAGGGATAATCACCTACAATTTAAACATAATTAAATTATACATAGATCCTTTACAGATCCACATGTAAATAAACACAATCGAAATGAGGATCTGCAAGCAAACAAACGTATCCAGATCACAAATCTACAAGTAAATAAAGCCCATATGCAAAACAAAAAATTACATACATTTTGTGAAAGGTTGTGAGAAATCAAGTCGGGATCTATTAGATCAAAGATTATCTCTAAGAACAAATACTTTGTATAATTAGTGATTAATAACTAGCAGTACTTGACTAGTCAAGGGAAGCAAAGCTACAACGCATCAAATCTTTAACACAACATCATTCTAATTATTCACGAGCATACTAATTAATACTAGATTACGATTAGCATAAGTGAACTATTACATAAAAATCGCAAAGACCCAAACGGGTCGTAACAAGTTAATGTTTATGGTTGTAAGTCCAGACGTATTGGTTGCCATTATAAAAATAAATCAAAACCAACGTATAACTGTTTAAACAAAGGCATTTTCGTAAGATCATCAAAGATAACAGCCTGCAACCAAAGATCTACATTTCATATACAAGCATAAACATTGTTGTTCAAACAAAAAAAAACCCCATACAGGTAGTATTCATCATCGCTAGCTACTGCACAGAAAACATAAAGACACCCTGGGTCGTATCCAGCTAAAAGATTATCGTTGTAAGTCCATTTCTAACGGTTGCCATTATAAACAAAATCGAATACAATGCACTGTAGAGCTAACAGAGCTTGATAAGAACCCTCTTGCGGGCTTCATCGAAATAATAAAATCATTATTATGTGTAGAGTAAGAGTCAATTTAAAATCGTATCAACAAGACAAAGCACAATCGTAAGACCATCAAGGACGGCATCCTACAAACCAGTTTAAAACACAGATACATTTTCATAATAAAGACCCTAGAGGTCGTTCCTTAAACATACAGTTAAAACAAAACATTTGCATGAACATAGAGTGGTTGTAAGTCCATCTTGGATGGCTTCCACCTGTTCTTAAAAACTACTTATAAATTCTTTAAAAAATGAACCAACGACGTGGAGGTAAGACCTTCCACGATGGCACCCACAGTGTCATCGCAATCTGCATAGGTTTGAAAACTATTACACCTAAAACCCTCACAAAGCAACAAGGTCATAAAGCCTCTGTAAAACAGAGGGTAAACCCCTCTAGGGTTTAAACAAATAACTTATCTTATGCAGAGTTGGAGTCCTCTTCTCTTGACTCCTCCACGCTCAGGTTGAGTTACCTGTAGAAAACATACAAGAGGAATTTTGTAAGCCACGGCATAAGCCACTTTTTCAAAACTTTGAATTTGATGTTTTGTAAACATTGTATATTTGGAAAGCAGTATAGACAAAAATTCAAAGCAGGTAGTCATGTTAGTAAACGTATTCTCGACTACATTCATTCTGATTTGTGGGCTCCGTCTCCTACCATTTCCTATGGGAAAGCAAAATAATATGTATTATTTGTAGATTATTTTTCTAGAAAGGTTTGGGTCTATGTCCTAAAGAGAAAAGTTGATGTGTTTAACACGTTTAAACAATCTAGAGTTATTGTGGAAAAAAGAACTAGCATGGCAATCAAGTGTTTAAGGATGGATAATGGAGGTGAGTTTACTTGTTTAGAGTTTGAAAATATTGCAAAGATGAATGGATCGTAAGACACAAAACAAATGTATACACTCCTTAGCAAAATGGTGTTGTAGAGCGCATGAACATGACTCTTCTAGAAATAGCAAGGAGCATGCTCACTAATGCTAATTTGGGGCAAGAGTTGTGGGAAAAAGCAGTTTCTATTACTTGTTATCTAATAAATCAATCACCATCAATGGAAATAGATTGTAAAATTTCGGAAGAGGTATGGACTGGTCATCCTTGTGATTATTCGAATTTGAAAATCTTTGGTTGTGAATCTCATGCACTTACTCCTAAAAATAAGTGCTCTAAGTTAGACCCTAGATCAAAGAAGTGCATTTTTGTTGGATATGATGATGTAACAAACGGATATATATTGTGGGATCCTACTGGCCACAATATCATCATTAGCATAGATGTAATTTTTTATGAATCTTCTCTGATTAAATCTGAAAATGTAAGAGTTGATATGGAACAGGAACAGGTAATATCAAAACAACTAGTTCAATTGGAGAACCAATCTTCTCATGACTCAAAGAAACAATAAGAAGTTTCTGGTGAGAGAGAAGTCATAGAAGATGAATAAATTCCATAAAATGTGGAAACCCCATAGCCTACACCAATAATATCATTAAGGGAGAGAAATCTTCCTAAGAGGTATACTGGTTTTGTTTCGTCTGTTTTATCTACTAATGATGGAGAACCTTCTTGTTTTCAGGAAGAGATTGATTGTGTTGACAATGCTAAGTGGAAGATGGCAATGAAAGAAGAAATGGATTCTCTAGACAAAAACAAGACATGGGAATTGGTTGAACTCCCCAAAGATAGAAAAATTGTTGGATGTAAGTGGGTCTTCAAATTGAAGAAAGGAGTTGATGGTAAGGTTGAAAGATACAAATCCATATTAGTCGCAAAAGCATACTCTTAGATGGAAGGTGTTTACTATCATGAGATTTTTTCACCCGTTGTCAAGCTTGTATCTATTTGTATTGTGTTAGCACTAGTTGCATTGCTTGATTTGGAGTTAGATCAACTCGATGCTAAAACAACTTTCTTACATGGAGATTTAGAAGAGGAGAGTAATATGGAACAACCATAAGGTTTTGTGCTGCATCATAAAGGTAGATTAGTTTGCAAGCATAAGAAATTATTGTATGTCCTGAAATAGTCGCCCAGGAAATGGTACAAGAAGTTTGATTCTTTCATGGTGAGCCAAGGTTATACTAGAAGTGAATATGATCATTGTTTATACTTCAAAAGGTTAAATGACATATTCATTATCTTAGTGTTGTATGTTGATGATATGCTTATTGTGAGCAAAAGCATGGACAAGATTAACAAGTTGAAGGCTCAGATGGTTAGGACTTTTGATATGAAGGATCTTGGAGCTGCAAAACAAATCTTGGGTCTTGAAATACATAGAGACGGAATAAATGGTAATCTTAGTTTTTCACATGAGAAGAATGTTGAGAAAATACTAGTAAGATTCGAAATGAATAAGGCAAAGCCTGTGAATGTTCCTTTGGCATCCCATTTTAAGGTTTCTTCATATTTATGTCCTAGTAGTGTTAAAGAAAAGGGTTATATATCTCGTGTACCATGTCAATATAGTAGGATGTTTAATGTATGCAATGGTGTGTATTAGACTTGATATTTCACATGCAGTAGGTGTTGTTAGTAAGTACATGGAAAATACAGGAAAAGAACATTGGAATGCAATGAACTGGGTGCTTCGGTACCTAAGAGGCACAAGTGATTATTGTATCACCTTTAATCATAATAGTGATTATGTATGTGGTTTTGTTGATTCAGATTTCGTAGGTGATTTGGACAAAAAGAAGGTCTACTTCAGGTTATGTATTTACTCTTGCGGGTGGATCTATAATTTGGATGTCAAAGCTTTAGGAAACCATTGTTTTATCCACTACAGAGGTTGAACACATTGTTGCATCACATGCTTGTAAAGAGGCGATTTGGCTGAGAGGTCTTCTTAGAGAAATTGGAAGGTTGCAGAACAATCTACCTGTCTTCTGTGACAGTCAAACTGCTATACATTTGGATACAAACCCTGCTTATCATAGTAAGACTAAACATATTGATGTAAAGTATCATTTTGTAATACATTCTATTGCTAAAGGTGGAGTAGATCTGAAAAAGGTTCATACTCAAGAAAATTGTGCATGTATGTTTAGAAAACCAGTATTGTTAGAGAAGTTACAATGGTCTGTAGCTTCTCTTGGTTTGAAAAAAAGGTGATAAATGGTCTTGGGAAAAGTATTAGAAAATTTTGTTGTCAAGGTGGAGCTTGTTAAATGACAACTAAACTAATGTGTTTATGTGAAGTTTCTCATAATGGGCATAACCGACGACGGTTTTACTCGTGTAACTTCTTTCACGAAGTATATAGTGCATGGTTGGGATACGCAATGTAATTAGTAGTCTTAGCGGCTGAGGCCCCTCATGTAATCTCTCGTTCATCATTAATGAGCTTCAATAATTTGCTTGTGTGGATGTTTCCCCTTATGGGTTTTTACCACATTAATTATTGGTGTTGAAATGGTGTTTCTTCATGTAATTTGTCTCTGAGTATTTAATAGTTCAGAAGCACCAAAGGCTTTGGTATACATTTCATTCATCAAATTCTATGTACTAGATTAACCGTCTAGTGTGAAGATACAATAAATATTCACTGTATTATCTAGAATATCATATGCTTGGAGCTCTTGTCTAGAAAAACATTGAGACTAAGTCACAATCTTGTACCAAAAAGTATTCACCCAAGTTAACTATCTTAACCTTAATTCTTAGGCTAGTGATGAATCCCAAGAGAGTTCTCTTTCATACCTGAAAAAAGGTATGAAAAATATCATTCAAGATAAATTCTTGGGTCATGCTCCATAATAATGCCATTTACTTGTTCCCAAAAGTGTCGAATGATATCTCCTACTTGTAATCTTTGTTTCGACAATTGGTTAGCTAAAGAGTTTCTTTTTTTTATATCTACTGAAAACATGTCATCGAAAACAAGCCTCCAATATGAACACATTTTTCATTTCATTATTTGTATATCTACAAAAAAACATGTCATATAAAACAAGCTTGCAATATGAACATGTTTTTTCAAAAATGGCCTGCAAAAGCATATTCTTTGGTGATCTTTTCATTCTCATCCAATCCCTAATAAGCTTAGAATTCACCCAAGACTTGAATTTTCTATACACCCTTTAATTGTGCTTATCATTTTGTTACAAGCATGTAGGATAGTTTTACTGATCAATCATGGTTATCAATGTTGGTTGTTTAGAGGTAAAATAATTTCACATGTAAGCAACTTTTTGTTCAAATTTTACATTGGTGATTTTGACACTAGTTTTTTATGGTCACATGGCATGGGATAATGGTATTTAAAAAGCTTTTTAAATTCATAGAAAATTAATATTAAATTTGGTATAAAAAAAGTTATTTTAATTTATGTAAAAATTATGAAGAAAATTATATTTATATTTTATTAATAGAAATTTAATACATAAAACTTTGTTGTTGTATATTTCATACAACTTAGGTTATTGAAAATTTCAAAAAAATTAATTAAATAATTTATATTTGATTTTGATAGTTTACAGTGAAATATTTTGTCAAGCATTCACTCAGTACATTTATTTACTTAATTAAAGACAAACCCATCCTTGTTAATAATTATCAACAGAGACTAAACTAATTAATATGATTAGTGTAGAAAAAACTTATATATATGTATATGTATATGTGTATGTATATGTATATGTGTATGTATGTGTGTGTGTGTGTGTGTGTGTGTGTGTGTGTGTGTGTGTATACATATAGATATATACATATAAAGTCCTTGGAGACCCTTTGAGGTGATGGGAAAGTCCAATGCATGCCATAAACTCTCTTTTTTTGTTCCAATATTTATTACGTCCCTCTCCATCAATTAAACCATAAAGAGAGCATTTCACTAATCGAGCACCCAATCCTTGCCCAACTAATACCAATAGTGCTAAAACATAGACGTCCATAGGCTATAATGCCCACTCTATCTTTAATCTGGGATAAACGATCTCTTAATTAGCCTTGCTAGAAAACTTGAATATTAAATTCAGCTTCTAACAATTATAATTAATCCCTAATGCTAAATCCATGATTCCAACCATCCAATTCCACCTTGCCAAAATTTGCAATCCTTCTTAACTGTTTCGACGTCAAAAATTGGAGATCAAAACACACAATGGTTTGCAACAACCATTCCTGAGTTCTCGACTCCAAATTCTATGTTCCGTACGTTGAGAGTCGAAAGTAAAAAACATAAATAAATTTTGAACAAATAACCTCTAACTTGTCGACTATGACTACCCTCTTTCATACATTGGGAGTCAAAAGTTGAAACCGCAAAACAAGTCCTTCATCAAACCTTCCTGACTTAGCAACTCCAATGTTCCGATATCAAGAGTTGGAAGTCGGAACTACAAAACTGCATTTCAACTAACCAATCTCGACTTGCAGACTTCAACGTTTCCAATGTTAGGAGTTAGAAGTTGAAACACATAATTGTTTCTTCACGAATTTACCCCCGACTTGTCGAATCTGATATTACTGATAATAGGAGTTGTAAGTCAAAAGACACAATAGTATTCATGATCCATCTCATGAGCTTCCCGAATCCATTGTTCTCAACATTGGGAGTCAGAATTCGGCACTGCAAAATTTCTTCTGCACAAAGAAATCCCAACTTTTTGACTTCGATGTTTCCAACATTAGAAGTCAAGAGGCGAAACCAAAAAAAAACCTCTGTAAAACCTTCCCAACTTCTCGACTCTGATATCAAGAGACCGAATTCATAACTCCAAACCAACTCTTCACGAAATCCCCTCGACTTCCTGGCTTCCATTTCCCAAAATCAAGAGTCAAAAGTTAGAACTGAAATTGTTTTCTAGTGATTTCTTCCAGACCTTCTGACTTTGATGTTCTAATATCAGAAGTTGGAAGTCCGCACGATCAAATGACTTTCACCCAAAGTAACCTCTACTTGTTGACTCTAACTTTTTCGACGATGAGAGTTGGAAGTCGGGATCACTATTGGCTTTTCTGTCTCTCTGTCCCTTTTTCCAGGGATCCCGACCCAGGTTCAGTCCCTTTTGATTAGCACATAAAATACTGAGATATCGTTCCGATAGAGAAGAGATCAGCCGGCAGCACCTACGATGTAGAGGTTGTCTCACCCGAGATATCTCTCTTGATAGGTAACTGCCAGAACCACATTTCCGCAATTGGGTGGGAGTGTGTTTAGTACCTGGATCTATGTCAAGGCTTCCAGCGAAGTCCATGGGTGGATTATTATTTTTCATTGTGCTTCAACAGCTAGGTTGTGCACTAGCCTTTCTTATACAACTCATCAAATAAACAGTAGACACGCAGCATAATCACAACCAGTAATACACGGTGACAATCATACATATATTCATTTATAAGGAAACCTACAGTCATTCATTCAATACAATATTTACAGATGTATCTAAGATACTTTCAGCATTCACACATATACACAGAATACAATGTGGAAACCCATCCGGGGAAAAACCACAAGGTGCTCTTCATCTGGCATGAGGAAATAGATGCACCTTTCATCTGCGCACTAAGCTACAGACTCTGCTCAATATCTTTTTCTCTAACTTTACAGACTCTTCCTCCCCCTCATGCTCTCTGCTATCTTCCTACTCTACTTCTACTAGTGATCCGCACACATCCTGGATCGACTCAACCTTTCCTACTCTTCTGCACACTCAGTTGTAGATCCTTTACTCTGATGCACTCAGAAATACAGATCCACCAACCAAGAGCTCATGCTTTTCAGCCAACGACAGTCTACAATGACTGACTGTAGAGAGAATGTCTACAAGGACTGAGTGTCGAGAGACTGTCTAACCTGTATACATCTTGGGTTCCTTCTTTTATAGCCTCATTACATACTCTATACAGATTCCATAGATACTTGATACAGACTCAATACTGACTCGATACAGACTCATTTTTGTCGATATCTCAACCAACTTACTATATCCAACCGACAGGATATCTTTCTTATTCTAGCAACACCTAACGGGAGGCACTAACAGCCTAACTTACAAACATGCCTTCACGTGTGTGGTTTTCTCCAACTCCAGCCAAGCTCATACCCACGATCGTTAAGGCCTATCACTTTCTCAACATTATGTCTTACTATCATTTTCCACACGTTATGCTACTTGCACACTTTCTACTACTAATATTATGCCATATCATCTTGTGTCGCACTCCATCCTTCTGTTGTGGCTTACTTATCCAGGGTGGCTTCCTCTTACGGTGCATTCTCCTCTTCTTCTTCCTCTCTTTCACTTCCTTTGTCGCAACATTATTTCTCTTATTTCCTTTATGTTGCTTCATTTGTCGTAGCTCCTTCTTGTCCTCCTTTAGCTCTTCTCCATACTTGGGCAGAATGTTGCATGAATTCTACCTTACTATCTCTAGTCCCAACAGGCTCCCAACACTCACATGTGGCTCGTCCCAAGCCACCCGGAGCTATTGCTCCATGTAATGACTTGCACTAATTTTGTTCTGAAAATATTCCACGATTTTCACCACTTTCTCTACTTTTGTGCACACTTATTCCTCTGTATTCCGCATTTTCTCCACCAGATTGGAACTGACATGTTCTAGCATGACTTTCTCCACTTATACAACTACATCGTGCACCTTCTAATGTACATGCTCAATTTATGTTCCTTTTGTGTCTATTACTTACTGCAAGTCTTTATAACTTTTTTTACTATTGTCATTCTTTCTAATTATCGGATGTAGTTACTATTTCAAAGTATTAGGACGGACAAAATGGAAGACTTATCATTATTATCAATTTTCCTTGTTTGCATTTCTGGCTTCATCTCCAACTCATCCCAGTTTTTTCCTTCCTCCCTTCAAAATATTCCTCTGCATTATCCTTGAATGAGTATGCAACATCTATATAATCCGTGGAGGTCGCAGCAGTTGGAAAATCAAGTATAAACTTAGTGTTTTTCTTTGCTTCACTGTTGGTGAAGTATGCCATCCTATCAACGCCTTACCTTCCTTCATTAGACTTTGTCATTTCATCTTTTTCATGACAGTTTCATCAACCCCAATTATTTCAGCACTTCATAGGGATGGTGGTGATGACAGTGGCCTCTGGTTCCTTTCGCCGCTATCCGAACACTAGTTTGGATCGGTGAGTTCTAGCAATGGATATTATGCACTGTGGTTATTATCTCCATTTTGTTATCTGGCGCTTTGGTGGGATATACTTTGGTCCTTGGATTCTAGCCACCACGTCTTCATTCTTTCTCAGCAATGTTGAGATCATGTTGCTTTCGTGGGATCTAGAACACTTCCTTGGCGTTCATCCTGGTAGGATGGTCCGTAACATTACACGGAGGACTAGATTTGGATTAATTCGTAAGCATCTTCCTGGTTGTGGTGGACATATCCGACATCATTTTTCTCAACCATAACAGGTATAACAGCAGTATTCTCAAAGCCCCCAAGGGAACTAACACTAAAACTTGTAGTCAACATACTTCTCCCACAATATTTCTTTAGCTCTCGATGTTCCTATAACAGTTCGTGGTGGAATTTTATGGGTTTTAACTTGAACGCGAGGGAAAGTAGAAGGCTTATCCAGGTGTTCAAGTTGTCAAATATTCACATGCGCCATTACTGAGTAGTATCATGACAACACGATCCATCACGTCGGTCGCCCTTTCAAATTTGTATGTCATGCTACTTATGACTGATGGGGCGATCAGATTTACTTGGTGTCTATAGATTTAAAGGACTGGTATCGTTCTTTTCATCACTTAATTATGGTGTCAACGTCAAATTATTTACGGGCAATGTCAATACATGTAATCAACCTGCTTCTCCTTTCAGCTTCTACAGCTTTTTGTTGCACTCCTTGCAACTTGATTTTTATCTGCTTACACTTTTGGTCGCAGTCCTTGCGACTTGATTTTTATCTGCTTACACTTCTAGTCGCAACCCTTGCGATTTGTTTTTCCCGTCCAACAGGATTATGCCAATTTTTTTTCATTTTTTGCTTACGACTTAATCGTAGTTATCAATATAAGGTTTCAATCATCTCTCGTTTATGAGCCCTTTTACTTTTGTACCAACTAGTTTCTCTAACTTCACTGCTCCTCCCTTAGTGATTTATTTGACAACATATGGTCCTAACCAATGTGTTTTTAACTTTCCTGGATACTTGAAAATTTTATTGTCATACATAAGAACAAGTCCTCCAATTTCAAAATGTGTGTTCTTAATGTGTCTATCATGCCATACCTTCTGCCTTTTCTTTTCTACGTTATGGTGAAATCCTGTAATGAAGCGTTCTTCTTCCAAATGGATTAGCTAAAGCAATATTTCTTCTACTGCATCAACATCTGTCATTTCCGTGAGCACTACCACTCTTAAACTTGGTACAATAAATTCCATAGGCATGACAACTTCTTGTCCATATACTAGCTTGAATGGTGTCTGACCTGTTAACTTTTCGCATGTTGTGCGATATGCCCATATTACTGCAGAAATAATTTGATCCCAGTCATGCCTTCATGCATTACATACTTTTGTTAGCGCATTTTTCAGAATCTTTTTAAATGCTTCGATCTCTCTATTTGCTTGCGGGTGATATGGAGTTGTTCTTCTATGTTGTATCTGAAATTTGTCGGTCAGTTCTTAAATCAATTGATTAAAAAAATGTGTACCTTGATCGCTAATCAATATCTTTGGGCACCTGAATCTTGTTACAACATTTTCAAATAAGAACTTCATCGTTGTCGCAGTAGTGCAATCCTTTACTGGCGCAGATTCTTCCCATCTAGTTAGGTAGTCAGTTGCAGTGATAATATACCTTTCTCCTGTGCGCTTCCATGTTGGACTAATAGGTCCCACAAAGGAAACAACCCATTTATCAAATGCTTATAATGTTGTTTGCGGTACTAATGGCATTTCATCTCTTCAGGATGGCTTTCCCGTTCTTTGACAGATATCACAACTGCTACAATAATCCCGAGCGACTGCATGCATAGTAGGCCAGCATAACCCTACATGTTATATCTTAATCATGGTCGCTTTTCCTACATAGTGTCCTCCTACGACACCAACATGTGCTTTACTTAAAATCATAGGTCGCTAAGGTTCAAAACACAACGTCGAAGTATCTCGTGAAGGCCCAGTTTATACAAGTGACCAGCAATCAATTGGAAATATGTGGCTTGCGTTACTAACTATTTCTTCTGTGTTGTTGTAAATTCTGTTGGCGCAAAACTTGTACTAAAAAATATATGATATATTTATATTGATCATCAAAGGCGGTTATTGCAAACAGTTGTGCATCAAGAAGATTATCTTCTAGACTAGTAGGTGCTTCTCCACTCTCAATTATTGATAGGTGGTCTAGTCCCAAATTCAATTGGCCCAGTTTGACAATTATCTCAAATTCAAATTCTTGGAAGAGGAGAATCCACCAGCAGATATTCCCCCCCAACACTAGCTTATTGACCAAATATTTTAGTGTAGAATGGTTAGTGTACATTTTGAAATTTCCACCCAGCAAGTAATGTCTAAATTTTTGCAGTGCATAAACCATTGCTAGTCCTTCCCTATCTATTGTAGTGTAATTTTTCTCTATAGATGATAGCTTCCTATTAGCAGAAGAAATGGGGTCATCAATCTCTCCTTCCCCTGGTTGCGTCAATACCACCCCAAGCGCAACAGATGATGCATCAACATGAACATGAAATTCTTTTTTCCAGTCTGGAAATACAAGTATGGGCGCAATAGCCATCTTGCTTTTCAACTTGTCCAGACTCTCTTGGCATTCATCTGTCCACTAAAATTTAGTGTCTTTTTTCATCAATCTCTCCATTGGTGCAGTCACTTCTGCATACCCTTTGATAAACGTTATGTAGTATCCTGTATGTCCTAATGTTGCTCTTAAATGTTTAACTGAGGTAGGTGGTGGTAAGTCAAGGATGATGGTGATTTTGGCTAGATCAACCAAAATTCCATCATGACAGACGACATGGCCTAACAGAGCTCCAAAAGTCACACAAAAAATACACTTTCTTAAATTGAGGGCAATTTGGTACTGGTGGCATCGTTCCAGCATCATTCTAATACTTTATGTGTGATCTTTTATAAGGCCAAATATTGTCCAGTCGTCAAAGTAGACTTCAAGAAAATTGTGTATAAAATATTTAAATGCGGTAACTACAATTCTAGAAAAGATTGTAGGTGCATTCTTGACTCCAAATGGCATTACCGTGTGTCGGCAGTATCCCCACTCTGTCGCAAAGGTAGTCTTGTATCGATCCTCTTTTGCAATTCTTATATGATGGTAGCATTAAGAGTGAGAAAAGGAAGTCGATGGTCACATGATCATTCATCAGCATCAATACTTGTAACTCACTCTAAAAAAATGTTGATATATTGGCTTACCCTAGGAAACATTAGCTCCACCTCCCACTCTAGTGGACCTTAGTTATAAATATGATCTCTCATGCCATGTTCAAACTGTGGTTGGGTTTCCTGAGTATCTAAATAAAATCTAGGGAAAATTTTCCAAAATAAATTTAAGAAATATCAAGGGCTAAAAATAAGACACTTGTCTCTATACTCATGAGTGTGAGTCCATTTCTATTATTTTAACTAAAATCTCATGTTTCCCCTCATAAATCCCCTTGAAATCTACTCTTTTATTCTTCTCTTAGGGCTTTATCCTCATGGAGGATTGGGTTTTATTTTCATGGAGGAACCTTTGTGGGGAAAATTGTGGATTCTCCCTTCTATTGTCCTCATTCCTTCCTCTTTTACTTTACCTTTCCTTTAGTAATTTGCTAAGTTTTATTATGTTTGTTTATTGGCGGTTCAGGGTTTGATGCATGTGGGATAAATATTGATGGAAGAGTCTCCATTACAAAAGTAATGACTTCTCCCTTCTCTTCTCCTACTACATTTCATTTATTTCTCTTTTACTTCATTGATTTGCTATTGTTTATTGTCATTTTGTTGTTGTAGGTTTAGGGTTTCATGCATGGAGGCTAGTGACCTAAAAATGAAACTCTATCAACTATGACTTGACCCAAAAAATTTAATACGTCAACTTAAAATTAAACACATATTGATATCTAATCTAATTCAAAATTAAAGGTCGTTATTGACACTACACTTCATAATTAAGTGATTTAATATTACTTAACCAAACTCTTTAAACGGATGAACTTAAATTGCATCAACAACTTGCTTGAATAAAGTGTTGAATAAAAGTGATGAAAAAGGACATAACATGAGCAACAACATCAAAATAACACAAGTCAAGAGTTGTTAACGGAGTTCACCCTTCTTCGGCTATGTCTCCAAGTATTGCTTCCAATAGTTAGACCACTTTATTAATTCTCCTTTAATTTACAAAACGTACATGGATTCTTCAACAACATTTCAATTTGTCAACTATTATTTACTCAAAGGTCCTAACGAATCCTTTAAACAAGCCTACAACTTGCTCTCTCTTTTTAAATCCAAAAAGAGGCAATTGAATCAAAAAGTTGATCAAGGGTGAGAACTTACGACCCATATTTTGAAGACTCCCTTGTTTTTTGCAAACTTAGGTGCAACTATCATTATCATATTCGCCTTGGAAAAGTGAAACTTTTGACTGTAAACATGTCATACTTTTGAAAATAACACTTCACTTCCTCGGTTATGTTGAAAATTCAAACTTTCAGAACCTCCTCAAATTTTGCTACTCAAATACAAAAACACTCATCACTATTAAACTCCTCTTGAAAAACTAAGAAGAATGAGTATAAACTTGACTATGTTTTGAATAGGTGGTCAAAGACCCCCTTTGGAACACTAAATGAGACTATGGCTTTCATATACAACAAACTACACTAAAATTTATGTACATAATACTTTAGCATAGAAAAGACATCAACATTATATACCTCTCAGAAAATTGAGACAGATGAGTATAACATGACCATATTTGGACAGAGTTCCCAAGGACCCCCATGGCATGAACCTCAAGACAAAAGTACAACTCCTACAAACTATTAGAATTCTCAGTTGCATATTTGTACATGTACGTCTATTAGACATATGCACCTACCCCTTGCATTGGAATTCATGCTCGTTAAATAGGTCAAAAATTGGATCTAAATTTGTTGGTATTGTTATAACCAAAGTTAACTTCAAAACAAAAATAATTTAATGAAATTCCTTAGCATATTTGAATTTGTTGGCATAATGGTTAAGTTTTTGGAATAATTCCCAGGAGAACTGGGTTCAAATCCATTAAACCATAATTTATAACAATATTACATAGCCATAACATTAAAACTGTTGAACTAGATTTTCATATAGTGTGCACCCTTTAAGGCCACATTGGAGGTGCCACATGCCGCATCATGATTGGTCCACTTCACCAACCATATGTAAAGTCACCCTGCAAAGTCATCTTGTTATATCCTCACAACATTAGTGCAAAGTCACTACCATGTCATCATATGGACTGTCATGTTAGCTTCTAATTTACTTTTGTACTACCACGTCAATTGCCAATTGTACTTATGTACTACCATGTGGCACATTGTGATGTAGGTATGCCACATCAACATCCATACGATGCCCTTTATCACCCTCTAATGTTGCCATGTGGAAGCCCTGTAATACATTTTTTGGTTTCCCAACAACTTAAAACTCAATAACTTTGTCATACATACTCTGTTTGATGCAGTTAAAATTACACTTGAAACCTCTTGTCGAGCTTCACGTAATGAAACCATTTCGATCAACATTAGAGACTGTAAAATATCGAGTGTTGTCAAATCCACCTACATCACACCTCCTACTAGAAGAACTTATGGACCTCCAAAAGTAATGGATTTACTCAGAAACTTGGTGATCATAAAGCTCCCTCACTTTTATAGTCTCTATCCACCTTGCCAATATGCACTTCAAACTAATCACCATCTTGGATTCTATCTCCATTTTGGACTTCCATCTTGGATATCTATCTTGGCTCTCCATCTTGGTTCTTCATCTTGGATCTCCATCTTGGATCTCACTCTTGGATCTCCACCTTTTCCACAATGCCATCCCTTGTTTGTGAAATTCACTTTTAATTATGAATTAAGACTTGCAAGCATGCCTTCACCATGCTTGAATTTATCCCTCGTACAAATTCACCTATCATACCTACTCTGATACCACTTGATCTGAAAATCAAATTTTGTCCACTTTCACTTGATCCAAAAATCTTAAGACATCAATTTAAACTTAAACACGTATTGATTTTAAATCTCATTCGGAATTAAATATCATCACTAACAATGCACTTCGTAATTAAAAGATTTAATATTACTTAATCAAACTCTTTAAACTAGTGAGGTTAACTTGCATAAACAACTTGAATGAATATAGTGTTGAATCAAAGCGATGAAAAAGGACAGAACATGAGAAGCAACATCAAAATAACACAAGCCAAGAGTTGTTAACGAAGTTCACCCATATTAGGATACATCTCTGGGTCTTGCTTCCAATAGTTAGACCGCTTTATTAATTCTCCTTTAATTTACAAAAGACACATGGATTCTTCAACAATCCTTCAAATTGTCCACTCTCCTTTACTCAAAGGACCCAACCAATCCTGTAAACAAGCCTAACACTTTCTCTCTCTTTTCAAATACAAAAAGAGGCAACTGAACCAAAAAATTGATACAAGAGTGAAAACTTACAACTTATATTTGAAGACTTCCTTCTTTGATGTTGCACAAACTTAGGTGCAAGTATCATAATCAACTTTGCCTCAAAAAACTGAAAATTTTAACTGTAAATACACATTACTTTTGAAAATAACACTTCACCACCTCGTTTTATGTGTAAAATCAATACTTTGAGAACCTCCTCAAATTCTACTACTTAAATGCAAAAACAGTTGTCACAATTAGACTCCACTTGAAAAACTAAGAAGAATGAGTATAAACTTGATTATATTATGAACAGGTTCCCAAAGACCCCCTTTGGCATGCTAAATGAGACTATGGCTCTCATACACATCGAATTGTACTAAAATTTTCATACACGGTACTTTATCACAAAATAGACACCATTATCATATAGCTCTCAGAAAATTAGAACAAATGAGTATAAATATGACATATTTGGACACAGTTCCCAAGGACCCCCGTTTGCACGAACTTTGAGACAAAAGTACAAGTCTTACACATTGTCATAACTCCAACCTAGGGATCCATGCATGTACGTTTGTCAAACCTCCACACATGCCCCTCTCAATGGAATTTGTGCTCATTAAATAGGCCAAAAACCGGACCTAAGTCCATTGGTATTGTTATAACCAAAATTAACTCCAAAACAAAAATAATTTAATGTCATTCCTTAACATATTTGAAGTTTTTGGCATAGTGGTTAAGATTTTGGAATAATTCCTAGGAGACCATGGTTCAAAAATGTTAAACCATAAATGTATAACAAGGTTACATAACCATAACATTAAAATTGTTGAACATGATTCTGGGAGATTGTGCACCCTTTAATGCCACAATGGAGGTGCCATGTGTCACACCATGACTAGTCCACTTCACCAACCATACGAACAGTCACCTTACACAGTCAACCTTCCATATCGACACCACATCAATTCCATGCCATTGTCATGTCATCGTATGGACTACCACATCAACTACCAACTATACTTTTGTACTACCACATCAACTGCCAACTGTACTTTTGTACTACCACATCAATTGTCAACTATACTTTTGTACTTCCACATGGCACTCTATGATGAATACACATCATCGTATGGACCCACCACATCAGTGTCTGTGCAATGCCACATGTCATACTTTAGTGTTGCCACCTAGCATCCCTGCAAGCCTTTTTTCTCATTTCTGAAAAACTTCAAAATGCAACAACTTTTTCATACAGACTGATAACACCCAAAATTTGATCATACATACACTTACCATATTCTCCATATACCATTTTAATATTTCCACACTTATCAAATATGCCTTCACACACCCAAAATTTTAATATATATATATATATAAATATATAATTGCCATAAGTTTTGGACCCCTTGTCGCTATATATATATATATAAATATATAATTGCCATAAGTTTTGGACCCCTTGTCGCCAAAATGAAATTATCCCACCAAATTAGGGATTGATGTCCAAATCAAGGCACAATTCCATAAAACAAGGGAAGTCCACACCAAAATTTAATCCCGCCCAAATTCAAAATATATTGATGGTAAAACGTAAAACTACCATGGTATTTGAAACCCTAAATTGTAAATAATTTCCTAAAAATAGAGTATGAAGGATCTATTCCATTCATCTCTCCATGGAAGCACTATTACTCTGCCAAAATTTCCCTGGAAGCCTGTAACCCTTCATTACCTCTCATTCCTTCCACCCGGTTGAGATTTGGTACCTCTATGACTTGTGCGGGAGACACCAAACTATTCAAAAATTGGAGAACAATACATGCCACCAGCTACAAGGGCCCATTCACTTGAGTTATTCTCCACCCATGTAATGTTTACACTTATTAATAAAAAGGATTTTATTTCATGTATTTCACGCTCTAGTGTGTAAAACGGAATGAAATTTACCGTTACTGCATTTTACAATTACAAGCGTTCACTTTTTTTATTTACGGCTTGCATGCAATGATGTCTAAGTCCATTTCCTATGTTTAATATTACATAGTTTATATTTTATTTATTTTTACTTGTTTTCACCGAGTTATTTCACACACCTCAGTTGTGAGAAACAGTTTCTCATGTGCTTCCTATGTCAACTTTTCCAAGCTTGAAGCACACCCATTTTCACCTTTGTGAGTGTAAAAACACTCACAATAGTTTGGTGACCACACTGGGTCGATCCTCATGGATCCCTAGTAGTGATCAGAGTTTTTTTAGACATGTTTTCTTACATAAGTTTTTCTTGCTTAGATTCATTGTTTCTATTGTTTTTAAGCTCTGTTGTCCTAATAGCAGACTTTTGGTCTGCAAAACTGGCCTCCCCCACCCTTCAGAACCCTAGATCAGCCCCCAACTAAGCCGGTTTTTAAATTTTCTCCAAGTTTGCTTGGGAGCGCTCTTATCTACTTGTTAAGAGTGTTTCAGAGCACCCCCTTTTCCCAGTTAAGATCACTCCAGAGCGCTCTTGTGGCCACGATAAGAGCGCTCTACCTCTAGTTCACTGGTTTTTCAACCCACTTTGGTTTTTTAGTGAAGTGTGCCCCAAAACACTTTTGTCCCTTGGACATAAGCGCTTTGAGACTAAGTTACAACCCTGTGAACCCCCTGTTCGGACCCTAGATCTATTTTGACTGACTGATTGATTTACAATAGTGTTATCTCTCATCCTCATTTTTCAGCTTGCTTACATTGTTTGAGCGATTATTTTACATGATTATATTTTTTGGTTGCCTGAAGCAGTTAGTGAATAGTCCCTTTCTTAGTAATTGTTGCATGGTGTGTTTATGAAATAATTAGCTAGTTCGTTCAATCAATTTTTAGCTTCAACTCTATATTTCATCCTTTACTTTTAGTTACAGTCATTTATTTTCAACATATATTGGGGCATGTTCACACCACCTGTGCACCCACACACACCCTAAGATCAAGTGAGCCTAAAATTTACTTAACTCAACACACACTTAACCCCACTTGGGGACCAAAAAGAACATTGTAGTTAGGTAGGGCATTGGGGGTAGGTATCCAAATAATCCCCCTTTTCCATTTTACATCTGAGATAGTTGTTAACGATTAGGGAACCAAAATCCCCTAGTACTTGTTGGCACGATTGAAACTGATATGCTAGGTAAGGCTCTCCCTTAGGAGGGTTGAAGTCACAAGACTGGTTCCAGATGTTAAGGTGGAATACTGCACTCCACTCTGCACTGAAGGCTACCTACGCATATAACTTGTTGCATTTCCAGTATCCCTTACCATGGGTGTAATGGAAAAAGGTTGAAGTGGAATATTCACCTACTCAAACATGTCATGAACGGGGTATCTTAGTGGCCATTCTTTTGGGTCTCTTTTACCCGAGAAACCTCTCGATAGCGGGATATCCCATAGCCATTATTGGTCTTCCAGGATGTATTGTCTAACTTGGATTTCACCACCTAATAGAGGATATGGTTTGTGAGGGATTCCAACTCTTTAGTTAGGTGTTTGCGTGATCCCATATATCATAAGTTATCAAGTCTTTTTATTTCTAGGTACTAACTGCTTGTTGGCTTTCTAGTTCTTTTTTACCACTCGCTTGTTGTGACACGGGATCGTAGTAGAGTTTTAGAGTGTGTTGTTGGCCTGTGTGCCACTTTTGTTAAGAGCTCTCCTTCTGCACACACAGATGTAGTTGGATTTTTTATCCTTTTTCATAGACACGTTTTTGAACTCAAGCCACTCTACCACCATTACTCCCCTGAGATACTCTCACGGAATTTGGGGGAAATCACCCCAGTTTAGTTTGTTAGACCGATTCCATAGCACCTCTAGTAAACACCATTCACTTTCTTCGATTTCCCTTTCTAAGAGAGTCACAATTGATACCAATCCTTACCACTCAAATATGTCACCTCCACACAACCCCATGGGTTCTCACATCCCTTCATCTGGTAGGGGAGGTTTACCCATTGGCACTCCTCCTATTAGGAACCCACCTACTTTGAACCCTCCTCTGGGTAATATACCCTTTGGAGACCTCCCTTCGAGAAACCACCTCATCGGCAACCCACATATTGGACATGTCATAATGGGAAACCCTTACACAGGTTACTTTCAATGGGAAACCCCTCCTCCAGCAACTACCATGTAGGAAATACGCCTGTCATGAACCCTCCCCTACCTATACCTCCACACAAAGCCTCAGGTCATGCGGTCTTGCCCTTCATGGCTAGCCTTAACTTCCTAGATATGGAACATTTGACCAATGACTCGATCTGTCATGATCCTACCTAGCTCCCCATGCCTACCAAACTCCCTTCGAATATTCCCAAATTTGAGGGGAAGGCCAATGATGATCCCCAAAACCACATCATATCCTTTCATCTATGGTGTTTTTCCAACTCAATAGTTGATGACTCAGTCGGGCTTTGCCTCCTCCAGAGGACCTTTACTGGTGTTGTCACCAAGAGGTACATTGATCAACCACATGGCACACACTCCAATTTTTCCACCCTAGTATCCACCTTCTTGCAATTCTTTCAACTGCATGTTAAATATGATGTTGGTGTCGATATCCTTTTATCATGTCACGAAAACACTGCTACCCATATTACAGACCACATCCATGAATGGCATAGATGACATAGTCTATGCAAAACCAAGTTAAACAATATGATATTCCTCGACTGGTTTCTCAAGTCTCTCATCCCCACCATCTCCAAGGGTATTGCATCTGAATGCCCATAGATGGAGGAAGAAGCTATCCTCAAATCCAAACAGTTTGACTTGATATATGCCTAGTCAGGTTACCTATATACAATTTTATTAGACGCTTCTCATGGCAATTCAACTTGCAAGAACATGTTGAGGGAATCACATGTCGTTGGTGGAAATATTGGCTCGGTGACATATGTAGTACTTCTTCTGTGCCTTCATCCTTAACCCCTCAAGGCTCTACTTACCCAACACCTAATTACAGGAATCCACCTCAAGGATATGCTCCCCCTCAAGCAGCTCAACCTTACTATCCTTGTCCAAATCCACCGCTAGATCTAGCTCCATCGACACCCCCTCAAGTGCCCCCTACTCCACAATGACAGGTGTACGCCCAATAGAACCAACCCCTTAACCAACCTGCCCCCAAAAACCAGCAATCCTAGCATAATAGAAGAAGAGGACATAACCGCAGGGATAGCCAATTCCAGGGAGGGGCCGGATCACCTCTTCACCCTCCAAGCAATAATGGATACCATCCGGAAAATTAATACCCCAACCAATAACCACACCCTAGCAAGAATCCGTAGTTGCAAACCAACCATCCATGTTCCTTCTACAATGTTTATGGACACTACACGCGTCATTGTCCACACTTATCCATATCCCATCAACTTTGGGATGAGTCTAACCATCGTGATGTTACGGTTGTTCGTCAGGCGCCTCCTCCCCCACCCCAGCCAGCTCCACCTCCTATGGTGTTGCAAAACCATCTACCAACTCAAGGGGTAGTCACATCACAACCTACGAGATAGTGTGATGTATCGTCCAACAAACCTCTTGACTCAGGTGTTCAACATTTGTTTACCTTATTGAAAGAAGAAGAGTTCCACCTCCATACACAATGAAGCTAGTATGGTTCAACGGATACCACATCTACCAGCTAGTCTAGCGACCCTTCTCCCACAGAACCCACCTTACAGTTACCTCAATCCTCCGCAGATGTGAACCCCAAATCTCCCAAGATCCCGCTAAGATGCTTTACAGCCAATGTTGATCCCCGAGATGCACCCAATTATAATATCATTGATGTTTTGTCCCAATCCCACGTCCCCATGTTAAAATTAGAAGTTATTAGGTACTGCGCAACACAACGCAAAGGTTTGTTGACAGCATTGGGGGATATCGACCCCACCGAGCGTGTTTGGTGACCTTTGACCTTGATCTGTCTGAACCATGGATTCCATCCTCAATGGCCTTCTAAATTATCATCACCATCTGGAACCTTGTCATTCATTGTTTCATTTTCTATGAGGGCGTGTCTACCTGCATTATGTCTACCTTTGTCTAGCAAAATCTAGGGTCCCCTAAGTTAGATCCCTCTACGAATGCCTTACGTTCTTATGATGGGTTTTCATCCCAACCTCAAGGACTTCTTCCTAGCGTACCAGTCGAGTTATCGGGTACGACTATCCTCATCAACATTGAAGTGGTCAATGCACAGCTTAATTATAACATTCTCTTAGGAAGTAGTTACATGTATGCGATGAAGGTCGTCGCCTCGACTATTTTTCAAACAATGATGTTTACTCATGACATAAATATGGTCAGAATTTACCAACTCATGTATACGACCAACCACTCCATATAACGTACTCCCCATGGTGGATAACACTATTATCAGTGTATCTATTTCTTTATTAATGTTCGTTACCCTAGGTGTTTTCCAACAATACCCCCATGACCATGACCTTTTTGGCATTGCCACCACCTTTGACAGTCATCTAGATATCAGTTCTTTGCACCCTCTCATCTGACACACTTGCGACTCAACAATTGCATCACTCACCACAACAACCTCAATAGATATCGAATCACATCCTTATTCAATTACTAAGGAATCAATGGGGAGCTACGCCCATTCAGCAAAACCCCTTTCTATTTCCACCCTTAGGCATCATGATCACACTCGTTATGACTACCCTTAACTTTCCTAGGTTAATGTTGGGTTTTCCAATTTGGTATCTGCCCAACCCTCCTTCGATCCCTCGAGTCATTTTGATGTTGGTTCAACCTATTACCACTGCCAATTTCCCTCCACTTGGAATACCCTTGGCTTTGGAAACCCCTCAGACGGTTGCTCATCCAACCCCTAGAAACTCCCCAACTACCCCAAGGAAGAAGGATGGGGGAAACACACCCAACACCAATTAAAGCATAGATGGAAGTACATCCTCTTACACGTTGACTCACACACCACCCTCTTGCGCATTATGTGACGTTATCAATCACGCCACCCATAAATGTCCACAATTTCCTATCCTATGCACATATGTGCAAACACTTGAAGAGCAGGAGAATGTTCCCATGGTTCAAGTCCCCAACCCCAACCAACCCAAAAGTAAGTCCCTTCGTACAAACCACCCATGTGCGATTTGTGGTATTTATGGGCACTACTCCCATCATTGCATCGATTTAGCTAAATAACGCTTTGTCTTGGATAACTTACACAAACATTCACTAGAGTTAGAGGTCATCGTGAAAGAATAAATCCACCCACTGAAATCTTCTTCAAGGGAGGTTAATACCATCTATACAATTTCGACGAGTGATCATCTGTCTGCGCCACCATCTTCTGCTGAGCCTTCTAACCTAACAAGTCGATTGTTTTTCACATACGAACAAATACTCAAGGTGTTAATAGAGCTAGGCTATCCTTGGGATGATATGCACCAACATGCTTACTTTATCCCTGATACACCACCAAAGCCAACCTCTGACCAGTTTAGTGTTGATTCGAAATACTCCTTCCCTCATCGCAACATTGATAAATTTAAACATCCCATCCTAATGCCTTATTCCTTTGAGGAAGGTAACATGGCCAACATCTCACCTACCATTCAAGTCGGCATTTCATTTAAGCTCGGGATTGTTGGAAACATCACACTGGGGGCATCATGTACCCCAAAAGAGGTAGTTGTTTACAAAGATATTTTCCAAGAGTTATGCGACATCTTTGCGTCATTGTATATCAAGATTCTTGGTCTCGAACCATCCATCGTAGAGCACTGAATTGACACCTGGCATGATGTCATGCATGTCCGTCAAAAGCAACGACCAATTCCCCCATCGAAAGCACCAGCCATTAAAGTTGAAATCGAGAAACTATGCCAAGCGAGGTTCATTTACCCAATTTCCTACACAACATGGGTATCCAATCTTGTCCCAATGAACAGGAAACAAGATGTNATCGAAAGCCCCAGCCATTAAAGTTGAAATCGAGAAACTATGCCAAGCGAGGTTCATTTACCCAATTTCCTACACAACATGGGTATCCAATCTTGTCCCAATGAACAGGAAACAAGATGTCATCCGTGTTTGTACTGATTTTCGTGATCTGAATTTGGATTTCCATAGGGACAATTTCTCGACACCGTTTATTGATCATCTCATTAATGGTTGTGCATGCCATGAAGTTCTATCCTTTATGGATGGATTTTCTAGATATAATCAAATTTATATTCGGAAAGAAGACAAATACAAAACATATTTATGACCCCATGGGGCACATTCACCTACCGTGTCATGCCTTTCGGTTTGAAGAACGTTGGAGCCACCTTCCAATCGGATATGACCATTTGTTTTCATGACTTGGGACACATCATCCTCATCTACTTGGAAAACCTCATGGCTCGCTCCAAGAAGCATTCACAACATTTAGAAGAGCTTGAGTAAGTCTTCCTTCGATGTTGAAAGTATAAGATCCGCCTGAACCCACTCAAGTGTGTGTTCTACATACCTGTCGGACGATTATTGGGATTCATTGCTTCCCAGAAGGGTATCACTATTGACCCTTTGAAGGTCCAAACCATACTTGATCTTCAACCATCACGTACTTTGTTCCAACTGCAAAGTCTTCAGGGTAGGGCTGATTCCTACGTCGCTTCATTCTGGACTATGCAACTAAGGTCTATGTCTTTTTACGCCTACTTCATACTCACATTCCATTTGTTTGGTACAACCAAGCACAAGCTACTTTTGATGCATTAAAAGAATCTTTGAGTTCTACCGCATTGATCTCACCACCTAATTTCACATGATATTTTATCCTTAATGTCTCTACATCGGAGCATGCCATTACAGGTGTTTTAGTCTAGGAAGATGATGCTCTTCAGGAACATGTCATTTATTATGTCAATAAGACGTTATCTAGTCCCCCATCGCAATACCTTCACGGGAAAAATATGGCCCTCGTCGTTGTCTTCTCGATCCAAAAATTGTGCCATTACATCTTAATGAGCCGCACCAAATTCATAGTCGATTCCAATCCAATGGTCTACCTCTTGAGTTGCCACCTCATCCATGGTTGGGTAGCAAAATGGATCGTCATCCTTCAGGAGAATGACTTAGAGTTCATTACATCTAAAAGTACCAAGTCCCTTGCTTTGGATCAATTAATGACAAAGTTCCCATCTTCGTCCATGTAAACCCCACCTCCTGTCACATTACCTTATGAACACTTGTTTACCATATCCTCCAATGACCCATGGTACGGGGATATCCTCGTATACTTACGAACTCAAAAATTCAGCCCTCACCTTGGTCACAATGATCGACATCGCATATGATACCAAGCATCTTGATATATCCTCATTGGTGATGTCCTTCACCGCCATGATGATACCATCCTACTTCCTTGCCTCACCCATGATGAGGCTAAGCCGTTTATGAACGATTTCCATAGTGACGCTTGTGATGGCCACCTCTCTGGTATGGCCACTACACAAAAAATGATCCATGTTGAGTATTTATGGCCCACTTATTTATGGATTGCATCACGGCAGTCAAGTGATGCCACAACTTCCAGTTGTTTTCCCCCAAGGCAAGAACTCCCTCTACACCACTTCATCCTGTCGTCTCATCTGGTCCATTTTACAAATAGGAGATCAAGTTTATAGGATGTAATTCCCACTCTGCATGTGGCCATAAGTACATGAATGTGGTCGGAGATTATTTCACCAAATGGGTTGAGGCTATGCCCACTTACAATTGTAAAGCTAACATTGTAGCCTTATTCTTTTTCAACCATGTCATCGTACGGTTTGGCGTCCCCCGCCAACTTGTCTTCGACCACAGCAAACACTTCAAAGATTATGTGTGGAAATAACTCGCTCAACCCTTTTGAAGTTCAAACACTAGTATTCTTTGTTGTATTATGCTCAAGGTAATGACCAAGTCGAGGCCTTAAACAAGATCCTCAAAACCATGTTTCAACAAATGCTCAAAGGGTATAAGTCATTGGCTTACCGTACATTTGCAAAGACACCTACTAGATTCACTCCATTCCATTTGGTCCATTGATTCAAGTATGTCCTTCCAATTGAGTGTTAGATACTTTCCCTACACCTAGCCATTGACCTCCTACCCTCAAGCAAGCGAACGAAGATCATCATGCCATAATCCAGATGATCGAAGTTGGAAAGAATCAATCCAAATCCCACTACGATGCAGATGTTCATCCCCGCACTTTCAAAGAATGTGACATGGTCTGCGCTTATGACCAAGCCAATGATAAGCATGGAAAAGGGAAGTTTGAGTGCATGTGGCAGGGTCCATATGTTATGCACGAATTTCTTAGCAAATGGGAACACATCCTCGTTGACTTCGAAGTACGCTTCTTGAGCAACCCTGTAATGTGTTGTAGCTCAAGTGATTCTATCCCTGACCCCATTAGACCCATTTGTTCGGCTTGTATAATTTTTCCCTTTTGTTGTTTTTCACCATTTTTCCCCCTCATGAGCCTCAGATTTTGCTTCTTTGATTGATCCCAGATGGATTATGCGTCAAACTTTCATTTCGGTTTCACTAACGACGCAATTCAATATCCTGTAATCTCGCCTTGGATGCATGGATCTTATACTCCCCTTTGCATGAGCCGCTTCACCTCAATGGAGTATGTCTCGAAGTAGATACCAACAACCAAGCTGAGTATGATGTCATGATCAGTCTCCTAGCCATAGCATCCACTTGGGTATCCTCCACCTCGACGTTTTTCTAGACTCTCAGTTGCTCGTCACATAGTTGAACAACCTATATCAGGTACATGATCCTTCCCTCTTTAGAAAGTTCTTGCATGCTAAACAATTGGTTAGATAGTTTGAGTTCAATTCGTTCATGCATCTCCCAAGACATTACAATAGTGTCACAGATCAGATGGCCAATGACATCCTATAGTGGCATATCAGTCATCGCATTTAGTACATAAACTATTTACATGCATTTTTCATCACATTTGCATCCATATTTAAATAACATAAACATCTATAATATCATAGCATAGTAGGCTTGTAAAACATCAAAAAAATACATAAAATTGAATCCATGTGCATATATATATCATGTCATGTCATAAATGTCCCAAAAACAAACGTTTGTCCACATCGGGCAAGAGGAGCCCCAACACCTTCCTAAAAAAAACATCATATATAGTCGATAACAAAAAATACCTATGCTCATAACATTAGGTGGAAGCTCCACAAGCTACTAGGTGACTACTCAGTCGTAGTCATCATCATCCTCGGTCTCCTAATCGGATCTCTCCTCCTCTAGTGGCGCATCTCCCTAAGTTGTGTCCCGGCAATACTCAGTTGCCATGGCTATATGCCTCATGATAGACCTCCACTCTGGCGGAGCCTAGTAACATATCACAATTAGGTCATCATCTAGGTTGTTCCATCCATCATCCACAATCCCCTTCAGCAGTGGGTCAAACCCGATCCACAGCGAGTCTAGTGTATCATCCTCTTGACACTGCCACCATCGCTCTATCAGTGGATCCACCTCGATAACCCTCCATCATCACACATCTGCACACATACCACAAAAGAGTGCATCAATAACTGTCATATCAAAAAATTGGCTACCATCTAATATAGTAAAAGATATGTGGAATATAACCATAATCCCAAAGTACATACCGTCGGGACCCCAAACCTGGTTCAGAGGTCAAGGAAGCTCAGGGTCACTCATGAAGTCCATGTCTACATAAGGGTAGCCCTCGATCAATATCGGTAGCTGTCACCACTGCACGAACAACTCTCATGTGAAAAAGTGGCCCACGAGCCCTCCTCCCTCTTGAATCATGAGCTCACGCCACATTCACATCTTAGGCTCCCAAGGCTCATTGTCATCCACTCTGTGACATGGTCATATTGTCTGAACGCACTCAGAGAAAAAGGAACACAAGAATGATTGGTAATAGAAGTCACCCCCATGTTGACTCACCTTATCCAATGAGTGTTTGAGTTGCTTTGAGTACATCTAATCCCATCCAAAGTAAGTGCCCCTCAGCACCTACTCCACCATCAGTAGTTTCCCACCTGAACACCCAGAACTCGAATCATCTTGGTCGCTATAGCATGAGTCTCACAACTCTCGATATCATAGATCATTATATAATTCCTCTCAGGCTGTGTCGTCCTATAGCAATGTCGCTCCACCAATTCCGCCATCAAAACACTTCTTGGGCGTTTTGGCTACGTGTCACTGATAACCCCATACAACAGTAACCCCATCATAAAATAGACATCATGAACAATGACCTAAATCCTTTCCCCTAGATGATGAAGGCCTCAAAATCACAATCCTAAAACTCTGTCAATTTGTTCAGCAGGAACTTGGCACTCAACATCAATGGGTTCTGGAGTAACTTCAGCAGCCTGTTTTGTGCCAACCTATTTTTCACCACTTGACCACCCTCCACCTCACGACGTAGGTCGCCCATGTCCCTCTCACGCCAATCCACAGAAGCCATGTTGAAAACAAAGCCAAGAACATAGCCATCAATACCTCCACAAAAATTCCCTCCTCTTCCCCTAAAGCACTCTTGTTTGAGAAAATAGGGCACGCTAGAGTGTTTCTGCTTGACAGAAAGGAGAGCACTTGTCCAAAGGAAAGGAGATCTCTATAGCACTCTTGTCCCTTTGAAAGGATGGATCTGGTCCTAAAATCCCTCCATAGCTTTCCCTAGGGCCTAAAGAGGTCAAATCCCCCAAAAAATGGATAAAACATGAACACGATTTTACTATCTCTTACCAGCAAGTTGCAGAATCGCAAACTATTGCTTTGATCAGAAGAATTCATCGTTTCTCTCCGGGGCCCTCCACACACTCTCCACACTCCAAACAGTGAGAATGACATGTCATGTGGCCCCCTCCCCCTTTTATAGGCACATTGATTATTTTCTTATAACAAGTGTCCTGGATTCATATGACATCCATTTGTCATCTCGTTTTCACCATTAGAATTAGTGTTTCGCGCTCTTCCACATATGACATCCATTTGTCATTTTTGGTGAACCGCTTTCTGTTCTTTTTTCGGTCCTGCCTTGATTTGTGTGCCATCATCTGAATCATGTCTTACATGTGTTTGTATGTAGTATTTACATTCCAGACACACATTTATGCTTGGGTATCCTTGTTATGTATACAGATACAGGTTACAAGTTACGATTGTGCGCCCCCATGTGGTACCAACCGCTTTTACAGGTATAACTCCTTAATTGGCATATAGGACATCCGCCCCTCTTCGTCAAGTTGATGCATTGCCTTCATTTCCCCCCTTAGCCTATAGGACCTACCCCGTTGTTCGAGTAAGTGGCCCCTGCCCATCCACCCATTACATTTTCCCTTGATCGGCAGTAGAGCCTCCCCTCACATGGGTGACCATTTTTTAGAATCCCTTGCATTTGGAACCCATGCATCCATATCCCCTTAGGATTGGGAGTCCATATAATTTGACATATTGAGTTGAAGCCTAACGTATTTCCTCATATCGTCACTTACCAACCTATCCCTATAGACTCCCATATTAGAGTTTTTGTTAAGCTCTTTTCTAACTCCTTAAACAATGAAAAGATTGTTGAGTGATCTTGTTCCTTTCAGACTCGTTCAACGACTTGAAAGAACGTCTATCTGGTATAAGTTTACCCCTTTTTTGGGCCGGATGGGCTATTTACAAAAAAGGAATACTATAGTCCCTTTCGTCCAGAAGAGTTCTCCACTACACACTTTTATTCTTTTTTGGGCCTTGGAGACTAACTTTATGAAAAAGATGACTACTAGAGTCTTCTTACTATTTTCAGACTCTAAAATTGAAACACCGACGAGCATGAATTGGCCTAGGCTCAATAAAAATAATGGGACAGTATCATTTCGAGCATACTTCTATACCTTCTTTGAGCTCCTTAAACCATGAAAGGCCTAAACTGGTACTTCTCAGCACCCATGCAAAACACATCCAGTCCCTTATGTCGATAGCATCCCTAATCACCTTTGTTTAGAGTAATCTACAATGAGTTTCCCTCATAGTCACTCTTGGAGGCCTCCTCCCTTGTTACCCATTCTTTCCATTTGAGGTCATCCCATTGCATTCATACTATGTATGGCCACACCCCCTTCCCTCGTCCCCCCAACTATGTTTCCCTCCCACAAGATCAGTTTCATATGCGACCAAGTTAACCCTGCCATCATACTCTAAACAAAGGAAGTTTTGAGTCCCAACACTTAGTGACCCTCGTACTTACATGCAGTATCTCAATTCAGCATCTTGAACCAGTTACTCGATGAAAGTATACCTCATGCTCTTATCAAGTAACCATCATTGCCTTGGTAGTTACGGGTCTCCCTCTGTCAACATCAACACACCTATTCCAGAGGATAAACCAAGAGGTCCCTGTACCTTGGCCTCACTGCCATCATCAGTTATTTCCTACATACCATTTGGATGGGAAACCTTATTTTCCTTTCAGGTGCTTGCTTCTCATGTGCTCGACATTAGCTCCTTACTCGCACCATTGATATCCGTACAAGGTATTGGTCCCATCGTTATTAGTCGAAGACCCCGGATGTCCTTTGACTCTAGCACATTGGTGAATCACCATGAAACCCAATCATTATTATGTTCCTTTAGATATCTAGGATGCATTGGAGTCAATATTTGGAAGCCCTTATGCTTCCCACTACATTCAGTTCCAGATGCAGTATATTGTACCTTTGAGCTTCAAAGGCCCAGTGGCTTGATTTCTACTAGTTGTTGGCCATTCCAGCACATCAATCCTGATCATGAACCCATAGTGCATCCCAGTGTTTCCAGTTTTTGTTCTTCAAGTCAATAGGAATTTGGCCAACCATCTTAGTCCATGTATCAATCCTCATTGGACCACTATGATGTACACAACAGTTATTTTTGTTTTGGTCGCCCTATGAGCCTCACCATTTATGTATATTGACACATTGATATGCTCATGGGTATGCCCACCTTGTCCATACATTTTTTATGATATGTACCTCATCCACTTTGGGTAATTATATCTACAGATCTTTCCCTTGCATCCCCAACACCGATTTTGTTCTCTACTCCAACACAGTTTGTCTCTCTACACTTTGATCGCATTCCCCCTTTGGAAGAATCAGTACCGTGATGTGTATCGATCATACAATTAGCTCCTAACCTCACACATCAGGGGGCAATCTGTTAACACCCAAAATTTGATCATACATCACTAAGCACTTACCATATTCTCCATAACCCATTTTCATATTTCCAAAATTACCAAATATGCCTTCATGCACCCAAAAATATAAATATAAGTATAAAAATTGTCATAAGTTTTGGACCCCTCGTCGCCAAAATGAAATTATCTCACCAAATTAGGGATTGATGTCCAAATTAAGACACAATTCCGTTAAACAAGGGAAGTCTACACCAAAATTTAATCCCGCCCAAATTCAAATATATACTGGCGGTAAAAAGTAAAACTACCATGGTATTCGAAACCCTAAATGGCAAATAATTTCCTACAAATACAGCATGAAGGCTCCATTCCATTCATCTCTACATTAAAGCACTATTACTCTGCTGAAATTTCCCTGGAAGCCTGTAACCCTCTGTTACCTCTCATTCCTTCCACTCGGTTGAGATTTGGCACCTTTGTCACCTCGTGCGAGAGACACTATACTGTTTGGACATTGGAGAACAACACTTGCCACCAGTTGCAAGGGCCCATTCACTTGAGGTATTCTCCACACATGTAATGTTTGTAGTTGATTAATAAAAGGGATTTGATTTCATGTAGTTCACACTCTAGTGTGTAAAAAGGGAATGAAATTTACTATTACCGACATTCACTTTTGTTTTTCTTTATGGCTTACATGAAATGATGTCTAGGTCCATTTCCTATGTTTAATCTTGCATAGTTTATATTTTACTTATTTTTACATGTTTTCACTGAGTTTTTTCACGCACATAAGCCATGAGAACTAGTTTCTCATGTGATTCCTATCTCATCTTTTTCAAGCCAGAAGCACACTCATTTTCACCTATGTGAGTGTGAAAACACTCACAACACGAACTTCGTTTGATGTGAATCAAATTGCGCTAGAAATACCTTGTCGAGCTCTATGCAATGAATCCATTTCCATTGGAATTAGAGATGATAAAATATTGAGTGTTCTCATATCCAACAGGATCAGACCTCCCCAATGGAAGAACTTTTGGACCTCCAAAAGTATGGATTTACTCAACAACTTCGTGATGATAAAGATCCCTCACTTTTCAAAATTAAAGATCGTTACTAACAATGCACTTCGCAATTAAGTGATTTAATCTTACTTAACCAAAATCTTTAAACTAATGAACTTAACTTGCATAAACAACTTGCTTGAATAAAGTGCTTAATCAAAATGATGAAAAAAGAGAGAACATGAGTAGCAACATCAAAATAACACAAGCCAATAGTTGTTAACATAGTTCACCCATCCTTGGCTACGTCTCTGGGGTCCTGCTTCTTATAGTTAGACCACTTTATTGATTTTCCTTTAATTTACAAAAGGCGCATGGATTCTTCAACAAGCCTTAAACTTGTCAATTCTCATTTACTCAAAAGGCCCAACTAACCCTTTAAACAAGCCTACAATTTGCTCTCTCTTTTTAAATACCAAAGAGTCAACTACATAAAAAAATTGATACAAGAGTAAAAACTTAAAACTTGAATTTTGAAGACTTACTTCTTTTCTACTACACAAACTTAGGTGCAACTATCATAATCAGCTTCACCTTGAAAATTTGAAACTCTTTACCATAAACATGCGAAACTTTTGAAAATAGCACTTCACTGCCTAGATTATGTGTAAAATTCAACGATTTGATAACCTCCTCAAATTATTCTACTCAAATACAAAAATCCTCTCTAAAAACTAAGAAGAATGAGTAAAAACTCGACTTTGTTATGAACAAGTGAGCAAAGACCCTCTTTGGCATGCTAAACAAGACTATGGCTCTTATACACAACAAACTGTACTAAAATTTGCGTGCACAGTACTTTAGCACAGAACAAACATCACCATCATATACCTCCAGGAAAATTGAGACAGATGAGTATAAACATGACCATATTTGGACATAGTTCCCAAGGACCTGCCTTGGCATGAACTTTGTAACAAAACTACAACTCCTGTAGACTATTAGAATCCCCACCTCAATATTAGTGCCTATACGTCAATCATACCTCTGCACCTACCTCTTGCAATGGAATTGGAGCTCATTAAATAGGCCAAAAATCGAATCTAATTTTTTTGGTATTGTTATAACCAAAATTAACTTCAAAACAAAAATAATTTAATGTCATTCTTTAGCATATTTGAAGCTGTTAGCGTAATGGTTAAGTTTTGGAATAATTCCCAAGAGACTCGGGTTCAAATCCGTTTACCCATAAATTCATAACAATATCACACAACCATACATTGAAACTATTGAACAAGATTTCGATAGGTTGTGTGCCCTTTGAGGCCACGTTGGAGGTACCATGTGTCACACCATGATTGGTCGATTTCACCAATCGTATGTACAGTCACCCTACAAATTTACCCTACCATATCGGTGCCACATCGTTGCAACATCATCATATAGACTACCACATCAGCTGATAAGTGTACTTTCACACCGTTACATTAGCTGCCAACTGTACTTCTGTGCTGCCTTGTGGCACTCTACGATGTTGCCATGTCATTGTATGGACCTGTCATATAAGCATATTACAATGCCACATTTCACCCTCTAGTGCTGCCACATGGTAACCTTGCAATCCATTTTTTTTGTTTCCCAAAAATATTCAGAACACAATAACTTTATCATACGGGCTCTGTTTGATGCAATTCAAATAGTGCCTAAAATCTCTCGCGAGATCTACGCAATAAAGTCATTTTATCAACATCAAAGCCTACCAAATCTTGATTTTTCTCAGATCCGACTAGATAAACTAGGGTTTGATGGATGGAGGGACCTTCATGAGGAAGGTAATGGCTTATCCCTAGCCTTCTTCAACTTCCTTCATCTTTTAACTTTGTATTTTTTTAACAGGTTTAATTGAGAAAGAAAAAGACATGGCATTTAATGAGTTTTGTTTAATGTACAAATCTAATTCATATGTGTGGCCTAAGGAAGGCCCTTGCATTCATTTAAAGATATTCGAGTTCAATTTTTTAAACCCCCCCCACCACACACACAAAATTTTCCCCTTATATTAAATGTTGATATTTATCTAACATATGTATTATTCACTTGTTTCAATGCATAGGTTAGGTTAGACTCAATTCAAGTCTACACTTTTTAATGGTAGATTTATATGGGAATGACGTAACTCAAGTAGAGTCCATGTTTTTTGGCAAGCGATCTAGATTCAAATCCTAGCATTCCTTTATCGTTTTCCATTTTTTTTTTATATTTTACCATTTTCATTTCCATAAATTCTAATTTGCACTAGGTTGGTCTTGTTTGAGTTCAAATTTGCACAATTAATGACATGTTTTTGTGGAAGTGTACCTCAAGTAAAGGTTCTAGTTATTGGTAAGTGATCTGGGTTAAAATCCTAACATTCCCTTTACATTTTTCCATTGTTTACCATTTTTTGTTTTTATTTCTATAAATTTTAATTTACAGATAGTCAACATTGTAACTTACACTAAACCTAAGGCTAAATCTAACACTAAACCTGGGGTTAATGTGGAGCTAAACCAAACGTTATTTCTGGCACTAAAACTAACACTAAACATAGCAATGTTTCTAATGCTAAACTATGGTATTTTGAATTTTCTTTTGGCACAAACTTTAACACCAAGCAACAATGCCAAATTGTAAAAAAAAAATACCTACATTCGAGTGCTAAAATAGAAACTAATGGTATGTTATGTTGTTAGTACTACTTTAAGTTAACTTATAGAATTTACAACAAACCAATTGCCTTATCCATCCATCGATGTTGATGTAACCATGAAAAGTACCATTACAAAAAAACGAGACAATATTCAGACATTACAATGTTAATGAATATCACATTATTCAACCAGATAATGTGAGATGCATGATCAAGTCCACCCATAAGAATTAAAACATACCAATTAACTCATCCATCTATCAATGTTGACATAACCATAAAACGCATTCTTAGAAAAGTGTGAGCCATTTTTCAAATTCAAAATGATGAATTTGTATAGAGTGAACCTTTTTACATCTAAATAGACTTCGTCAATCATCTAACCACTCTAAAATCTTATTGTGTACTTAGAAGTCGTATCATTACCTCTTTCTTCCAACATCTATAGATAAATTGGCTTATGTGAAAATCCACTAACGATTACCAAGGGAAAGGCTTGGGGCACAATATAAGACATCAAATGCGTCATTATAATAATGTAAGTATGGGGATGCTTATGATAGGAAACGATTAAGAACTCATTGTGACCATTGAAATGTGAAAATCCACTAAGTAACCCAACGAAACAAGTTTCAATTCAAATGGACCTTCACAATGTAGCAATAGATATTCTAACAATGTATAAATGATATATGGTATTTCTATACAATGTAATTACTATAATAACCAATTCATATTTATCGTGGAAATGTAAAATTTATATATACACATACGGCAATAAAAGATCAAATATATGGAGGATGATATATAATAAGCCTTGTGATGATGATGATGTATAAAATGTATTGACTCGTCAAGATGGGAAAGGGTAAAACTTTTCGTGCAGGTGATATATATGAATCGGTTATGAGTAATAATTAATTTAGATATAGGTAATTTTTTTCAATTTGTAATAGTTTTTATTAAATGTAACGGAATTTATACTAAGGTTTGGTAATATTTAAAACATTTAATTATTATTATTATTATTTATTGTCTATTTTCTTAGATTACTATTGGTGTGGGAAGATGACGTTGCTTTCGGTTCCAGTGCCTCAAGACCCGGCGACGAGGATGATATCAGCAATTGTGTAATTATCCCCAACCTTTTTTGCTTTTGGCTCCTTGTAAACAATACATTCTTTATCATAAATCTGTCATCCATGATTCAAATAGCATGGGACAGAGATGACAATCAATATTCCAGCCTCCAGGTCTCCACGATGGGCCAGTTCCGGAAAATTAAATCTGTCAACCATGGTTCAGATCACAAGCTGGCAATGATGACAATTAAGGTTACCAAGCTTAACGTTTGCATGTTTCTAGTGACACATTGCATCAAGATTTCTGGGTATTGCATAAAATCCAACTTTAATGTCATACTATCATCCTGTCAAAGCAAGCAGAACCTTCAGTTGTTGTCCGTTCAGAATATTCAGGGGATAGCAATAGCAGATTGTAGTTCTGAATACATTAAAGTTGAAGTTGATTATGGACGAGACGTATAATGAAGTGAACAAACATAGGGCACTAAGGAGGAGCAATTTTCCACCTGGGTTCATGTTTGGCATAATAACTTATGCTTATCAGGTTTTCTCCCGGTAGAGCCTAGTTTTATTCCAAACCCTAGTTGTAACAATATCAGGTGCGCTAATTTGCTCAATGAAGTCAAGTCAGAACAGATGAAAATTATAATACATGACTGTATTCTGGGTGATGGGTAAAAGAAAAACTTGTAGTAGTAACCAGGATCATTTTTGTGATTTAAAGAGAATGATTCTTAAATCACTGAGATTAATATGATGGTTTTTAGAATCCAAGCAAAATTGCAGATGGAAGCAATGGGTGATGTAGCTGTGGACCAGTATCATCGTTGTAAGGTAGCCCTTAACTGAGCTTTTGGAACTCTTTCACCCTGTCAGAATTTGCAAGAGCTAATCAGGGGGTTCTACTGCTAGTCGGATTGGACGATATAAAAACTACTGGAGAATGGTTTGTTCTATCCAGAGTTTTCACTTCATTAAAATTACATGTTTGTTGAACGATGATGATTGCCATTGGTTTGCAGGTATTCAAGCGTATGTGACGTTGTTCCATTGGGATTCTCCTCGGGCGCTAGAGGATGACAATGGAAGATTTGTAAGAGGATTAAAATTTCTTCAGTATTTTATATAAAAAATTTCATACTGTGTCGCCATCTATTTAATCATTTTTTTATGTTGTAATGATATATTGATGCAGGACCGATTATATTGCCTATGCAGAGGCATGCTTCCGATTATTTGGTGATAGGGTTAAACAGTGGATAACATTTAACGAACCTTCTCTCAATTGCAAATATGGATATGATCATGGAACATTTGCACCTGGGGGCTGTAGTTTGCAGAATCCTGCTGCAAGTGAATTGTACAAAGTGGTTCATAACATTCTTCTTACACATGCAGCCGCTGTGGAAGTATATCAGAGCAAATACCAGGTGAAGTTTCCTTAGATACTTATTCCTCACGGGGCCTTCACTTAAGAGTCTCCGAAGGGCAGGACTTCAATGGCTTCATTAATGGCTTTATCAATCCCTTAAAATCCGGCTTATCTATCCGGATCTCTCGCGCCTCTCGGAGGGAACAGCGAGCCAGGTCGATGTTTCTTCAGACCCTTCTCCCCCTGAGAGTTCTTTTATTAGAGCTTTCGACGACTTTTGGACTGTGGGTGAGACCCAATGTGATATTGTACATCCCCTGTCCGAGAGAAGTCATGCTGAGTCTGTAAGGAGAAATACGACTGGCAAGATCTTTATTGGAAGGGTAGCTCTTCCAATTGATGGAGGCCCCGCCAGGTTTGATGCCATTGAGCCTATCATGCATGGAGCAGTATAAGCGTTCACCAAAACGCCCCCGACTCGGCGGAATCCGGCAGATAATATTTTGCAATTTGGGCAATCTGGGTCGTTTTGAAATAGGCCATTTGGTATAGATCAACTAAATTTAATCGCAGAAATTTTTTAATTGAAAAAATAACACTTTCCGTTAAAAATCTAAACCGATTTCTCTACAAAATTCGCTGGCAAAGAGAGGCGTTTTGGTGAAAGTTTATCCTACGCGCCTAAATAAGTTGTAGTTGAATAGAAAGCTATGATTCGTGCATGGTACTATCCCCACACAAAATCGCTAAATAAATTTAGGGTAGCTATAGCTTTCATGATGGATCATCCAAAGTACTAAATAAATTGAGGGTAGCTATAGCTTTCATGACGAATCATCCAAGGTATAGATTAATATATAGACTAAGATCAATTATGAACGATTTATTAAACACCTGGAAAATTTTGTTAAGTTCGGGCTTATGAACCTTATTTGGCATTAATCCTATTCACAAAAGGACGTCTCTCTATAGAAGCCAAGGGGTCGACCTATACCATGAGATATTCCGTGTACAAAAGAATATGAACAAGAAGAAAGGATCTAGACAATAAGGTCCGCTCACCTCGAACCCATAGGAAATGAAGGAGTAGTTCTAAAAGTTTGATCTTGAAATTAGACATAAAATTATTCTAGAGGAAGAAAGATACAACAGTTACATATTGACAGTTTAACACAGGTATCAATCAAACTTTTTATGGAAGGAAAAAAATAATTCGAAAACAAATGTTAAAATAATTTTATACTAGAACCCTTTAGCAATCCAAATATATATTGTAAATATGAAACAAAGAAAAGTGTGGCTCTCCAAAGAGCACGACTTCAACTAAGTGCATCTTTACCGTGGTTTAAGGAGGACGAACTAGGGATGAATCAAAATCCTTTCCAATCAATAAAATCATGCAGTCGAAGATCCTCCCATCGATATTTTCCATTGGCGACCCCCCTCCAAGTGGGTGATCTCTGTCCAGATGGAAGTCAAGTCTTTTTTGTTGTGAACAACCCTAACATTTTTCAAAACTGTAATTAAAATTTGGATTCTCCTTGGACTATATATTTATTGTCTAGGTAGGAACAAACCTTCATTATTACTATGTCTTACATAAAATAAACATTTATTCATTTGCACTATCCTAATAATATTAGTATTATAATCAATTATAAATTAAATAAAAGAACTTTTACAATCCAAACCCTAGTGTCAATTCATTTTTAAGGTAAACATTAAAAATTGAGATCAATTCAATTTGTCTTTAATAACTTTTAAGTTGATCTATATGAATAAATTCATTGAAGTCAAGAAACAATTCACTTTACACTGTAAGTTCATTTATGTGGAATTTTAAATAAATTCATTGAAGTCATAAGTAATACCAAAATCATATAGATTATGTGTTTTGATTTTATTTTATAATTGAAAATATAGGAGTTTATATTTATTTTTATTTTGGATTTATTATAAGTATAGATGGAATTTATATCTACATTTTAAATTGGAAAACCTAGAAACAAGATTTACATTTGTTTAGATTTGGAATTAACATAAATTTAAGTTAATATTTTATTATAATATATTTTATTTCTTTATCATTTAAAATTGTAATTAAATAATGGAAAAGAATTTAATAATTTTTAAATTGAAATTTTATGTTAAAAAAATTATTTAATTAATTATAAATAATAATAATAATCTGTTTTTAAATTTATAGTTAAACTAAACACCAATATATGAAATCTCTTTTTTTTAAACAAAATATTTGTTTACTAAATTTAATTACTAAAGTCTAGAAAAATATATTGAACATATAACCTCTTAAGAAAAAACATATATTATTATTAATATAATATAAACCTATAACCTCTTAAAAAAACATATATTATTAATAAATAAGCCTAAATAAGTCATTCAAACATGTAAAAAGTTTACTTACATTCGACATATAACTCTATGTATTCCCTCCTTCTATATTCATATTTCGTATTGTTTCCACCAAACAATAATACTTCACAATTCTTTGAAAATATGTTTTAGAGAATGACTCACAGATGAAGAGGGGAGACGAGATAATAATAAAAATTGGAATAAATCGGAAATTGAAAAAGAAAGTTTCATTTCTAAGGAATTGGAGTTTTGTTTCGGGGGAAGAACCATCATCATATATTGGAAATCGTGTGATCTTGTCATGCACTTCCGACGGATCGCTGGTTATGGCTCAAAGTTTGATTCTGGTGAATTTTATATTAACTTTTGTTGTCATCCCACTGTTGGTTTGTTATACTTTGGTTTAGTTATTAGATGATATAGTGGTGATTGCACGTTGACCTTATTTCTATAAATTTCGTGCATGCTATGTGATGATGTAATTTATTCTTTCTTTTCCATAATTATGGATTATAATATCTCAAAGAAATTGTACAAGTGGGCCGACCCCACAACATTTCGCACTACCAAAAAAAATATATATCGTCTCACTTAGCACTACCAACAAAAAAATATATCGTCTCATTTAGCACTACCAACAAAAAAATATATGGTCTTTCTTTTTATTATCGTCTAGGATTATTTACCTAGAATTCCAAAAAATTACAAATAATGTTTAATATATTGAAAACCATCCACAAGTTTTTTACATGTCTATTTGCAAGGTGTGCCCTTCATTAATTTTTGTTTTTTTGTTATAATTATACTTAATACTTATATAAGGAGGTCACTAATAATAGGTTTAAATATATTTTTATGGAAACAAAGTTATGAAAATACTTTATATTTATATTTTTACATGGAGATATGTCAATACTTTACATCTCTATAAAATCAAACTCATTTATTTAAAATCTAAAATCAAGGTATGTTTAGATTACATAATCCATACATTTGTATAATCAAGGTATGTTTAGATTACATAATCCATAAGAGTGGCATGTTACAACTTTTGTAGATGGTCAAATAAACTAGTTGTTTTTTCTGATATCATTGGTGTTATAGCAATAACTACTAACAACTGCAGTGACATTGCCACCTCTTGGCTCTTGTTAATATTAATATTGATTTGTATGTTTTAATTGTGTATGTTACATCGTCACCCTTTAAGGGATAATTTGTCGTCATTGCATAGTAAATAGCATTCTCTACATATGAGCATGTTTTATGGGTGGTATTGTCTTTATTTGACTACACAATTTGTCTTCAATGCATAGTAAATATGAAACATTGATTGAATATTTTGGACAGAAGGCTGAGCTCATGGTTGTAGGGTTTTGATCGAGTGAAATATCTTTCATTGAGGTGGATAGGGTTCCTTCCCTAGCCACCCTCCTCCTTCTCCCTTGAGCGGTGTTGGATTTACGTTGGTTGTCGGAGCATACTATGGAGGGACGATGGTTCTAGTTCGACGGCGAGGCTCAGAGTTTTCAAAGTCATCTAATTGAACTAAGCGGCTAGGGTTCCTTCCCTAACCGTCATCCCCACTCTGTGTAGCCACTGGATCTAGCTGCGAGATGGTTTTCTGGCGGTGACCGCAGAATGGGCGATGCTTTCTTCTTGCACAAGCGGCGTTTTTACTGTGTCTTTTGGTGAAGGGAATCCATCTTCCAACAGCGACGACGTTTTTCTGTGGAGGGTCAAAGGCCCTCCTATCACGAAGGCAAAGGATCTCGTGCAACTACGTGTTTTACTTTGTTGTTGGACGAGTATCTTTCTCCTACATTGGTGGTATAGACTGTTTCGGGTTCCCTTTGTTCTTTTTTCTATTAATTTGCTCTCTTGAGCAGTTTTTGTATGGGTGTTTTATGCACCTTTTTGTAAGCTCTGTTATAGGGTGTTATTTACTGAATTTTTTTGCTTCTAGCAGTAAGCTATGGTGCTTTGCACTTGCCATAAGGATGTATGGTATTTTATTTGAGGTTGTATGGTTCTCTTTTGTGGCATGCTCTGTCTCTTAGCGCGGTTTGAGGATTTTTTCCTTGGGGGATCCTGGATGCTCAGTATTCTGAGCATTGTTTGTGTGTATTGGCTGGATATGATAACTAGTATCATAGAAATGTCTTTCGCTATCTTTGATTCTAATGAATATCAAGGAACTGCTATTTTTCTTCTGAAAAAAATGATTCTCTACATATGAGTATATTTTATGGGTGGCATTGTATTTTTTTTACTATAGGGGTTTGAATTATTTACTAATGCCTTTGCCTTTGTAGTGTGTGCTTCATTTTTACGAAATATTTTGACATGGATTTTTAACATGAAACCTTGATGCTCCTTGGAATAATATTTTTTTAATATTAAGGTTAAAAGATCTTAAGTGAATGTCTAATTATCTTTGTTGTTGTTTCATTTTTGTTTGTGTTTCTTTTCCTTTTCTATTAGTTGTAAATCACTTTTCTCATGGGAGGATATTATAACCTCGTATAATTTATAATTTTGTTTTTGCTAGATTAATTCCATGAATTATGTCAATTGGGTCTAACTTGAGTGGTTGTGGGATGAAATGTTATACTCCCCACACAAGCTCTATTCTCACAAGTGGCATGTTGAGATCATAATGAGTATGTTGTTGTAATGAATTCAAACCCTATTATTGACCTACCCTTGTGCCGTTTAGAATCTAGGGTTTACCATGGGTATCATCCTTGAAATGAGGGGAAGTGCTTAGGGGTTTTCCCCTAGCAATATAACCTAGAAAATTATTTTCCATGAATTGTTCTTCAAGGTTGGTACTACAAATTCCCAACTAAAATAACCATTAAGTGCCTAGTACCATATCCATCTCATTGAGTGGTAGATCATAGAGTTGTGTTTGCAATTTCAAATCTTGTATTTGTACCCAGATTTTGTGACATTGCCCTACTCATTTGACTTTATATTCATCAGTGCTCATAACTATGAGATCATTGGTAAGGAAACAAAAAGGTTTAATTTCTTAGAGAAATTGATTTCTATATAGTTATGACTATCATCAAATCTACTAGTATCCTTACTTCCAATTTTTTTATGCTTCTTAGAGATTTAACGTTTTTTTGTTGTAATTTTTCCATTTGGTTGAAAGCAAAAGTGTAGGTCTGTTTTTCTCTTTTCTTAAATTTTGAGCCTTATCAACACTCCTTATATGAGGTGGAAATATTTTGTAGTCAATTCTTTTGTTTCTTCTTTTCAACTAATAGTTTCTTTTTTAGACACTTTTCTTCATTCATATTATGTTGGGTGCATGAGATTTATGCTAATGTTATTTTTGGCATTGCATGTCATTATCAAATTTTACATGATAGTGATTCCATTTCTCGGGTCCAATATTTCTACTTCCTTTCCATTTACTTTTGACAATAATGTAGTGACTTTTATTCACGTCAATGTCTCATAAATCGTTTCTTGGCACATCTACAACCATTGTTTTCCTTATTTTTGTCCCCTTTTGAGTGGTGATGTTTTGTATTGTTGTAATGGCTTCATGGATTGTAACTTGTTGTCTTCTTTAGTTATTCAAAGGATAACCTTTGTTGACAAAGGAGCTTCCTTTCAATCATCTTTGGTATGCTTATAGATTTCAACCAAATTCAAAGATCTTGCTAGCCTAAGCTCATTGAATATAATAGGTTTCAATCCTCCAATATACATTTTAAGTAATTGATTGTACATAGGTTCAAAAAATCTAGTCACTAGGACTTCCAATTCACGGTATATTCATTAATTTTTCCTATTTGCAATGAATGGATCAACCCGTTAAAAGTGTCATCTTATCCTCTATGAACATTTTCCAATTTATTAAGAACCCACTAGTTTTCTTCAACCATCAAGTGAACCAAACACAACCATCAACAGATTTTCTAATTATTTAGCGGGAAAGTTCATTACAAAAACTGACTCAATCTTATGAACCTAAATGAAATCCTTTCTATTGTTTTGTCAGTCATATTTAGGTATTTCAATTTTGATTTTATTGAGATAGCCAATGTTATCTCAATTTCTCTAGTGAATTATTTTTTACCGAATTGGGCATGCTGGTGGTTTTTGGTAGGTTAAGGGTTTCATTTTTAACTCAGGTAACCTTTTGGTAAGTTGGTCAACCATTTACATATGATCATTAGTTATCTTTGATGCATCTTCCTTATCATCATTTCTCATTCTCATTAAGTGTAGACATTATATTTCGTAATCTTGTACTAACTAGTTAATTTTGTGTGTGTACTTTATTAATTTGTAAATTTGTCTACCAATTTCTTGTTCACCCTTCTTAATGTTACAAAGATGTGCCTTGATTTGTTGACTTCATATATACAACAATTTACATATGCCTGTAATTCATCACTATTAACCATTTTGGTGTTGGTCTCCTTTCTTATGAAACCCACATTAACTTTATTTATATACTATGTATATGAAATTTAATATAGAATTATGGAATACACTTTTGAAAATGTAAATATATATATATATATATATATATAAGTTGAATATGTCAATAGATATAGCTTGAGAGGCTATGAGGAAAAGTTGTCACCATCCCCACTTGGGTTCAAATCCCACTTTGTGACATGTTTGATCTCAGTAAGTCAAATGTTGATGAGTTCTATATGGTCTATTATTAAATATGTCGACCTAACCTTGTTCCTTGAAGAATATAGGGTTTAACCTAGGTATAATCCTTAGAATGAGGGGGGATTTTGGGTGATTTCCCCTTATATGTGTTACCTAATAATAATAAATGTTGAATATGTCTTTTCAAGCTAAAATTTTACAATTGGATGATGTTTAGGGGCAATACCTTTGATGGAACAACAAAAAGGTCGTTGTTAAAACTATTTAGTTTCTCAATTCCATTGATAACCTTAGATCTATTTGTAGATTATTTCAATTATTGTCCATAAATGAGGCTAATACATTCATGTTTATCATGCAGTGACTCAACTAATGGTTAGGGATGATAGAACTAAAAGGGTTCATGGGTATGAGATTAGTGGTTGATTTAGATAGTTGAGTGAAGAAAGATTCTTGAATGGTGATAGTGGATGGTTGTTGGCAGGCTAAAGCCAATAGAGTTGGAAAATGGGATGAAAATTACTAACAATAACATGAATGTCAACATTTGGTGGTAGAGACATGATGACATATGCTACAACAACAATTGACATGTGAAGATTAATGGATCCCACATTTTTTTCCAAATCGATGGCTTTGTTGACTGGTGATAAACCCAACCCAAAATTGACCAAATTTAGGGATGTAATACCAATGTAATAAACAATTCATGTTTAGTATGGAACACACACACACACACACACA
>LPNX010845647.1:53283-115048 GCA_001517045.1 Pseudotsuga menziesii
GCGCACTCACACACACACACACGCGCACGCACACCCACGCACACACACGCACACATTCATGCACGCGCACACACACATACACGCACGCGCGCACACACTCATAAGTATTGAATAAATGAGTAAATATCTGTGGATTGGTGATGAAGTGACGGGGGTGTAGCTCTTAGTGATTTGTTAGTATTATTATGTTTTAAAAATATTTTTTACAACAAGGAGCAACCTAAACCATGGATTGGTCATGAAGTGACAGGGGCATAGCTCGTAGTGTTTTGTTAGTATTATTATGTCTTAAAAATGTTTGTTACAACAACTATCAACCTAAGAATGCACACAACAAAATATATGTTTCGATAATTGTAGTCACCAACCATGTTTTGGATCCATGGATAGAATATATAGGAAACAAAAAGAATCCAAAAGAACTAAAGTACAAGTTATTTTTTTCTCTCTTGCAATAGACTAAGAGCCATATGAACTCCATCCTAGTACAAAATTGCATATGATAAGCACCAGCATTTATCAATATAGATATTGAGACACAAAGTTGAACATGCTATTATGGAAAACCAAAACTACGTGATCATAAGTTCATGTTATTGAACTTTATAGTTGAGGTCCCTATCATATGCAAGAGACCAGACTCAAAAGAACCAAAGAAGTAGCCATGTGAAGAAACATAGAATACCATACAAAAGATCACACCCTCACATAATTGATTTAGTAACAACTAATAAAGGAAAAATGGATGTCAACCAAATCTAAATCGGCTCCAATAGGAGTTGGTTCAACAGAATCCTATAATGATCATGATTGCAACATAAAAGGAAATAAATAAATAAAAGCTGCATCCTATAAAGGATGATCATGGAAAGGGTTTGGTAAAATAGGAAACTAAAATAATACATGAAGAGAATATACTCCAAGAAAGGACCAAAGCATCCAAAGACAAAGTACATGGAACCATAAAAGGGGATTAAGAAATAAAGGCCACATTCTAGAAAGGCTGATCATGGAAAGGGTGTAGAAAAATAAGAAACTAAAATAAGACATGAAGAGAATGTGCTACAAGAAAGGACCAAATAATCCAAATACAAAGTACATGATAATAGAATAAGATAGCATCAGCGAGACAAAAACATGTCGAATCACATGCATAACCACAAGGTGATTCTAACAAAAATGCAGAGTAAGACTAAAAGAAGCACAATTTATTAGAGATCTTTTTTAAAGGTAGAGACAATGAATGAAGATACAAGGATTGAAGATCATCCAACTATAGTAGCCAAAAATGAAAAAGTGGAAGAAGTTAAGGCATTTGTGATAATAATTAATGAAGAAAAAGTCAATGAAGGGAAATATAGCATAAGTCCATGGAGGAAAGCTAGTAGAAGTTGATAAAGGGAACCTTATAGAAAAATAGTGACCAAGAAGCCCGTGTGAGAGAATAATTGTTTATCAATTCTTAAGAAAAATAAAAAAATAAAAACAATACCACATACATAGTACATAAGATATTTAGAAACCGTAAACTGGGAAACCCAACAAAAGTAGAGATGTACCTTCTATGATTGAATTAACAAAATAATTTACAATGCAATATATCGGTATCATGGAGAATCATTCGACCCTAATCCACTTAGCTATATTATAATACATGAGTATAAAACCATGGACACAATACCACCCAAAACCCACAAAAGGACCCGTAATGGCCCTAAAAACTTTCTTGAGGATCCCACCCCCAATTTCCCCAACTGAGGTTGTGACTCTAGGCCCCACCATCATGTTTGGATATACAATCTACCTACATAGAAATAATACAACATATATCCAAAAATATTGCACTTATTGAATACTTTGCACTAGGGAGCCATACATACATAAATTAGTTGCTTGGGGCAATTATGCCCATTGATTTCTTGCACCAAGATAACTTTTAAATACTCATAGACTTTGTCAGTGAGTCTACAACATTCTTTAAGGTAACAACCTTCTCCAACAACAGCTTTTTTTTTCAATGATTCCTCTAAAAAAATGATATTGCACATTGATATGCTTCATCTTAAATTGATAAACAATGTTCTTTACCATATATATTGCACTTTGATTTTCACAAATATATCCTTATAAAAAGAAATTTAAGAAATGAAAATTTGGACATAATCTCTATAACCATACAACTTCTTTCTTGCATGTGTGGTTGAGATGTATTCAACTTATTTATTTGAGAGTGCAAATACAACCTGCCTCTTGCTCATCCAAACAAACAAGTTATTCACATAAGCAGTTGTAGATATTCAATGATCAACATCTTCAACCCAATATGCATTAAAAAAAGTTGTACATTTAATACTCTATTTGGTCCAAGTATTCCTTGGCATCAAATTGCATAATATGAAGTACCATGCAAATATATGAAAACTCTCTTTACAACATTCTAATGTTCCTTCCCTAGGTTAGACATATATCTACTTCTAACTGCCACTACATGGGAAAGGTCTAGTCTAATACATACCATAACATATGTTTACCACCCAATAGACTTCCATGGGGAATTTCATACACATCCTCAACATCTTCATCCATCTTGGGGCAATGTTATGTAGATAACTTATGTCGACAATAATGGGAGTATTATCTAATTTTCATTCCTTCATTCTAAACTTTGCAATATCATCTCAATGTATTCCTTTAGTTCAACCAGAGTTAACTATTTAAACATTCTATTTTAATTTCCATGCCGACAATAAAATTTGCAACACCAATGTCCTTCATATCAAATTGAGATGATATCTCAAACATACTATCTATCATGTTTTCCTTCTTGTTCCAATTAACAACATATAGTACCATGATAATAAAATGATTGCCAAATTATTTGGTATACATATAGTGATTAGATATTCTTCATTAAATCCAAGTCCCAATGCATATGTATCAAACTTTTGATGCCACATCTTTAGTGATTACTTACGCCATGATGGATTTATTCAACCTATAAATTAAGTCCTTTTTTTTCTTTCATTGTAAAACCTTATGGTTACAACATCTAGAATTCTTTTTTAAGATCCCCAAGTAGGAATGTTTATTCGCATCCATCTAATATACTTCAAGATTATAAGAAAGATTGAAAGAGAAAATAAATCTAATGGAAGTTAACTTAGAAACAATGGGGAATATCTCATGAAAACCAATTCCCTCCACATGGGAATATATCTTAGCTACCAAGTGAGTTTTGAACTTCTCCACTTTACCTTTTACATTGAACTTTTTTCTTCAACGCCCATTTGTTACCTACTAGTTTTCTTCCATTAGGAAACTTAACCAAATCCCATGCCACATACTGTCTAAGGCCTCCATTTCTACATTCATGCCCTTCTTCTAGGATTTAATTTCCTTTATATCAAGTTCCTTCATTACATTTCTAAGGTCGCCAACATTAGTAGATAAAACAAAAGAATAACAAAAATTCAATCGACTATTCCTTTTGTTTGTCTTCTTTCTTGAATCAATTTTATCAATATCGGAGTATGAGGTTCTTCCTCAACTAATTCATCTTCGTCCATTGAGTATGGTTCACCATCTTCGATATTAAAATGCATCTTTTATAATTTTTCCTCTATTAGTTATTCTTCTTGCTTTGGGGGATTTTTAACCTTTATAAATATTACATCACAACTATAAACAATCTTCTATGTTTATGGGTTCCAAATATTATATTGTTCCATTTATATTTTTAACAAGACTCTTAAAAACTCTATTAATGAACAATATATACAAGCTTTAACACAAAAAAGTAGCCTAACAAAATAACTTCCACAAGCAAATATAAAACTCAAAATCATGTATTATTATAGCCAAAACACCCCATCTTGGAGTCATATTTATAAGCAAGTTTTAAGATATTGGGGCTAGCTCAAGACAAAAACACCTTGCTAAAGAGCCATTGTCATAAACATAAAAACAAAGGGCACATTTCCTAGTATAAAGCACTAGTAAAATATAATGCTAGTTGCTAGAGAATGTTAATCATGTTAGTTAGGGATCTTGCCCCATCTTGTAGTCGATGGATCAACACCAATGGGAACAAAAGGGTCCACCCATTGACAAGGAGCCTTGTGGGTTTGGTCCCCTCTAATATTGTCAACAATAGTATGGGGAATTACATGTCCATTAATGGGGGTCCATATGTCCTACTATGCATTCTATCCGAACTCTACCAAACTTTATAGCCTCTATAGTGGGAGAGTTATGTTGTCTTTTCGAGTAGATATAGCACATTTGGAACCAACTAAGTTTCGTTGGTAAGGATGCTTATGTGGGCCCAAATAGAATAAAAATGCCAAGGGAGTACACACTAGAGCGGTCAGGAGGCAACCTACTCATGATACAAGGGGCCTTATGCTAGTATTCTAAAAGTTGTTGGAGGTGCTCCATTTCCAACCACAACTTAGGAGACTATACTTCAATCTACATAGTCAAGTCAATATGTATCAATATGGCATCATACAATAAAAATTGGTAAGATTACACAACTTAATTAAATAAAGTATTAGTGTATTGCTACCAAATCCAAAAGAGCACTTCGACTCTAAATAACATCCAAGTGATTGTGAACTCAAAAGACCGAGTTAGGTGATTTCCTAATAACACAACTCATTAAGAAAGGAAAGCATGTTAATTATTAACACATAGACACAATTGAGGCCTAAACTTTTCTAGAAAGTATACATAACCAAAAGAGGCATTTTAAGGTTTTGGATCTTACACACTGTGGACAATGTGGATTTTCACCCCCATATAAGTTTTTTCTTTTGTTTATCAATAAGGAGACATCACACCACCAAGCTCTAGGAAAAGAGAAGCATTTTAAGTTTAATAACAGGTTTCCATGTACTAGGTACCTTTTTTGGGTTTCTCTATGTAAAGTGAGTCATTGATATGTAACTCATATACCAAGAGTAGTAGTCAGGACTAACCAATTTCTCATGATTTTGAATAGTACAATTAACAAACATTTGATCGAGTGATTTTCATAGGGGTGAAGAAGTGGGATTGAGGCTAGAAAAAATAATCGTGTAGCGTGAACATCAAATATGGGGCTTGCACCCATTAACTAGGACTTTATGGGAGGTCACATATCCCATGAATCATTTGGCTTAAGCATACTTTTTTTAGACAATTATATTTGTACTGATAAAAGTTTGAATGAAATTCAGCAGAAGTATACAAAAAATCCTCTATCACTCTTCAGAGGTTCATATATTGTAGCTTTCAAAAATAAACAAATATTTACAGTCATCCAAAAGGAGGATTTGATATTCCAAAATATACAAATCCTTAAATTGTTGTAGATTTCCACAGATTGTCCAACTAGAAAAATGCAAAAAATGTTCATTTAAAACATAGGCTAACTATTAGAATCACTATATGCTCCATGCTCAACATATAGAAAGTCATTTTCATCTTCTTCATTATTTGAGTTGCTCACAGCCTCTTCTGAAACATCTTCATCAATAATGGGCTCGCCATCATAAGAGTCTTCTTCCATATTTAGCTCGATATCATCTTCTTTAGCAAAATCATCATCTTAAGGAGAATCATCATCTTGAGCGTCGCTAGAGTTTTCTTCGTCATTATCAATATCATCATCAAGGTGAAATTGCACACCCTTGGTCCGACCATATTTTTCCATCGAGCTAAAGAGAATGTGTACTGGTTGCAACACTTAATTACCATATCCATTCTTAAAATCATAATTTTCATCATTCTTTGAAAATCCCCCCAATTAAGTATTCATGCTTCAACACAACATTGGCAATTTCTTTCAATTTATCATCACATGCCCTAACAACTGCTTGCATGCCATTGAAACGAGCATCTGTACTATAATTGATTTCATGAGAAAATTGGTCAATTTGGTCGAAACGATTCTCTAACATTAGAGAATGGGCAACCAACTAGTGAACTCCATTTGTTAAACCTTCCATACAGTCGCGCATCCAATTCAATTGACTGCATAAGTCTTGAATATTAGCTTGGGCTACAATAACTTTCTCAAAGAGTTCATTTAAATGCTTTTCAATATCTATATTCATAGGATTTACATAGTTCCTTCCAATATGGTAGATACCAAAACCAAACCTCCCAGGGTAGGGAAAATACAACAAATTGTGCCATGAAATATCACCAATTACAGACATGACTTAGCCAAAGCTTGTAACCGGAGGGTTCATAAAACAACAAGAGGACAATACAAAAGATTCCTCTCTACACAGAGACAATGATAAAAGAGAACTACTAACAACATGCATAGAAAGTGAAAGCATCAAACCAAAATATTCCACCAAATTTTCCTAAACACTCGTATCCCAAACTTGTTAAACAAAAGAATGATCATATCCACTATGAATACCTAGAAGAAAGAATGCTCAAGATTGATAGGCCTGCCACAGAAACGCATAACTCCTCGAGATAAGGAGAAGGCAAAGGACCCAACATCCCTCACCACCATTCCAAAATAACGCCCTCTTCCAGGACTAATGCTCCCAAAATACGCTAAGTCAGAACCTCCCAGGCAGGGAATAAAATGCCTAGCCTTCACAAAGCTCCATCACTTAGAATCGGTAGAGCTTCCACACAATAGAACATAATGATCATGGTTACCGACAAACCAACTTGCATTAATATCTCTGCAGCCATCTTTAATGAATCTAACTCCGCTGTTATCAAAGATATCAATCGCATGCACCATGCTATTTCTATCGAGAAGACAAATGTCATCATCTTTCCTCCTAGCGTGAAGATATGTGAACATTATAAATATCAAGGAACTAAACCTTAAGGTATCCAACAATGTTGAATTGCTTCCCCATTTTCAATTAATCCTCCCCCAAGGTAGAAGACTAGCTTGGTTAGCAAGATCATCTGCTAATGCATTAAGATCCCTTCTAACATGAAAAAAAATGATCAATTGAAATTGGGAAAGAATACCCAAAATACGATTATGGAGGCGACAAACGATTAAGTCCTTATTTCCTTGACATTTCCTAGATCGCGAAAGGATGAGAAGAGAATCACCTATGACAACTAGGAATGAACTCCAACATCAAAAGTCGATTTCAAGCCCAAGAACAAAGCAAAGCATTCTGCTTGATTATTGGTGCCAATCCCTATACCACAAGCATAGGTCTTTACTATATTTCCTCCACCCCACTTTGGTTCAAGCACACTTAACTATGGATTTTTCCTTACAATTAAACCCACTTAGCTTGTTACCCCTTTTACAAAACCGAAGCAACTGTTGTGCCATATGAACTGGTTGGTTAGAGCTCCCTTGACTCTTTTATTTAAGTATTGAGGGGATTTTGTAGTCTGACATATGAGATATCATATTTGGGGATATCCATGAAGAGTGAGTCATCAATCTATGGTGCATATCCCATGATTATTATTGACACCTAACCAATTTCTCATGGTTTTGAATAGTATACTTAGCATACATTACATTGGGTGATGCCCACAAGGGAGAAGTGGGATTGAGACTAGCAAAATTAATTTCATAATATCAACATCACTTTTAAGGCTTGCACTTGGTAATTGAGACTTCTTGAGAGGTCACCCATTCTAAGACTCCTTTGTCTGAAGTGTGCTCAACTATAGAGTTTTCCCCACAATAAAGCCAACTTAGCTTTTTACGCATTTCTAAAACCTATGCAAGTATTGTGCCTCATGAACTATTCAATTAGAGTTCCCTTAACTAATTTATTTAAATCGAGGAGCATTCATAGGCCAATATATGATATATCATTTTTTGGGAGTATCTAATAAAGTGTCTCATTAATATATGACTCATGTCCCATGAGTATTAGTCACAACTGGCCAATTTCTCGTGATTTTGAACAATGCATTTAGTACACATTGCATTAAGCAATTCTCATAGTGATGAAGAAGTGGGATTGAACTAGCAAAATGAAGTGTGTAAGATCAACATCACCTTCAGGGCTCTACGACTTGCACCTAGTAGCCAATACTTTTTGGGAGGTCACCCATCCTAATATTTGATCTATAAACTATTGTGGATATTTTACTAGAACAGTTCATCGTAACGTACCTTACAGCTTAGTTATTGTTATTGGCTTATTTCCTCTTAATGCTAAATAAAATAGGACTGAAAGGAAAATAACTAGAGAAGAGAAATACACAATCCACACAAATAACAAAAAAAATACCTTAGGAGGACCCACTATGTGGAAAAACCCAAGCATAAATGACAAATATGCCTTGCTCTTTTATATAGAAGGCGAGTGCATAGAAAGAGTACTCTCTGTGGAGCTACCTGGGACTCTGCTGCCATAATGGCTAATGCATGATCTCCTACTTCTTCTATTTTGCTCTAATACCCATTCCCATGTTGTTGCTCAACTATGAAACAATACATAACATCATAAGAATGAAACCCCTTCTTCTCCCAACGACCCAATATTTAACATAGTCCGATAGTCATCTAGGGTTAAGTTAGGGTTTCTGCATGCATCAATTATTTATTAGGGTTATAAGGTTTTGGATCTTCTAGAATTTTCTTGAAATGCCACACTTGACTAGCTCCACATGTGTGAGAAGTGAGATATGGCATGGAATCAACTCAGTACCGTGGTGGTCAACTAGATAATTTAACTTATGGGAGGCATAACTTACTCATACAGACTTTGTTTGAGGTAATTCTTGAATCGTTGGAAAGGTTTCAGAGCGTAGAATTGTGTCAAGGGGCATGGTGCAAGTGATGAACTTTTTTACCTAAAACAAATCATTTAAGCCCTCAAACATGCCTTGAAAGGTTTTATACCCCAAATCTACAAAGTGAGGCCTACCCCTTAAATGGTCCCTTCAAACCAATTCTCAAATCTTTTCACCGCAAAAGCACCAAAGTAGATGACGAATTATATATTGATCCATTTTTTATCACAGCTCCCCATTTTGGGAGGCTTTTGGTCCCAAAAATATTTTATTGAATGAGGTGAGGAAGTTTTTCCTCTACCTTCTCCTCCGAGTACCATTTAGCCCTGCCTCGAATTTTTCCTTTCAACTCACTTGCCATAGTTCATATTGTTCTTACCTATTTGGTATTGACTTCTTCAGCAAAAATGTGTCTTATGCTAACTTTGCTTGAGCCTTTAGTGCTAAGTCCTTTACAAAACGTAAGACCTACTTAGGTTCCTTATCCAACATGGAAGGTTCATAAAGCTTCAAATTTTCCACTTTCACTACTGACTAAATGCACATATATGGGGGTAGATTGAGTCTATAATCATTAGCTCCTACCTTATCCAATGCTTCAAAAGGACTAGCGTAATGCCTCGATGAAAGGTAAAACTTTCAAATACGTATTTAATAATATATGAAATACTTTGGTGATGAAGAGGGATAAGCCTACAGAAGAGGGATACGACCAATATAGCACAATAGATTAAGGTGATATAAGGTTACGCCAGCAAGCCATACAACCAAATAATTAAAAAAAATTAGCCCTTTTTTAAAATGAAAAGCGTGAAACTCAAGCCTAACATTCCCCAGTGTGCATATTATTGAATGCAATAATGTTGTAATTGTAAACATTGATTGTACATGAGTAAGGCACAACAATTTGTATCTCCATTAACCATATAATGATTAAAAACATACTATCATCCCATGTACTCGATAGTAGTTATTGGATTGCAATATTATTGAAACATTATCGTAAATATTCAATTGTTGTTGTTAGCATCCACTTGTATACTGGTATGAGGATATTAGTTTTATTATGTGTGTGTTGGTTGGTGTGGTTTACTAGTAAGTAATAACAAAATTAAGGACACATCCACATGATACCGTCTACAATCCACACAACCATGGAAAAAACAAAAAACACAGGATTCCATCTACATCCTTTAAAACCAGATCACGTGGTTGTCCCCTACAACCATCTTTTACTAGTAAAATCATACTTTATGGCTTCCCTCCCTCCGATCATCAATCATTAATACAAATCATATTTATGGTTGTTAACTACAACCATCCAACACTAGTACCACAAAATTTTATGGTTGTTATTTATGGCCATCCAAATTCATAATACATTGAATCTCATGACTGCCACCTACAACCATTTGAATCATAAGAGAGAAGAGAAAGGATGGCTTCCACCTACAACCATTCAAATCATGAGAAATAATATAAAGGATTGTTTCCAACTATAGCCATTCGAATCATGAGAAAAAAGAGAAGAGATAGAAGAGAAGGTTCATAGAAATCCAGATTTATAATGTACAAAGGCCATCCATCCTGCATACAATTCTTGGCATACAATCCATGAGCATAATCATGATACAAAACAACCTCCACTAAAACAAATACATAATAAAATCACATGAACAAACATACGAGCAAATAGTTATCTTAAAAAATAAAGACAACTATCTCCATCAAGACAACTTTCCACCCAACCATAGACACAGTCAAGTCGACTCTCACTTGAAAAGGTCACCCTCGTGCTGATACCATGGATCCGCTAGGAGAGGCACACTCATTCTAGTGATTCTCAGAACTTCTATTTCTAGAAATAATGATACTTCCCACTACTACTTTCTTGTCTGTTTCCCCTACCTATGGGATGTGACTCCCTTCACGTAACTCATCCCTCAAGATATCACCATCCCATTTCCTGACTTCCTATGTGAGAACCTAGACTAGTAGAGTGAACTCAAGGAAGTAAGGGCATCATCCAACTATACTAACTCTATGATAGGATCCCACAAAAAACACTAAGTCTCAACACAGTCTCAAATTTGTCAACGCTCACAACACAGTGAGACAACACAAGTCAAGTGATCCAAAGCTCATGATTAACTTCAACAAGGAGAGAGCATATGAATTTATAGTACAAGGAGGCCAACTCTAACCCAATGGAGTCAACTTGAATTAGAGAGAGGCAAGGTTAGGATTTTTCATGGAGACTTAACTCGAATTAGTGGAGTGATAGGTTAGTTAGGATATTCACTTCTCGGATTAGCGCCGTGAGGAGGAGTTACCAAAAACCAACGAGTGGAGGACAATAATATCTCAAGGAGGGAACACTAGTCATGAGGGGTGTAAGAGTGAGTCTAATAGGATCAACAATGACCTGTAACCACAAAAATAAGGAACTCAAGCTAGATTTGGGAAGCAAGGGCACACTTCTAGAAGTGAAATCTAAAATCTATCTTACAACTCCTACAATCTAGGGAGAGGATGCCTTAGTGCAAGTCAGGCCCACAAAAGAGTATCTCTCATCCAAGGAGGGTGCATTTGGAAATGAGGGCCCACTAAGCCATGAATAAGGTGCAATAGTAATTCCATAGGCAAAAATAATAAAAAATAGGGTATGTCGTAGAATGTTTGGGTGGCCAACAACTCTAAAAGTCACCAAGGTGCAAATATGAACTAGGATCAATAAGAACAAGTTCTAAAGTGATAGGAATGTCCCCATCCCCCCTCAGATTATGAATTCCATGGCCTCCCATACATACTTAGTTGTCTTTTTTTAGTCATTTGTTTTATTAATTTAACAACAACAACAATAATAATAATGCCAAAGTCTATAGTCATATTAAAAAACTAGGGTATTACATCTTGCTCCCCCTTAAAATAATGCATCATCCTTAATACATATTTACTACAAACATGTCGCAACAAAAAAGTTTCTAAATTGACGAGGGTATAATTCCCTCATAGAATCTTCTAGTTCCTAAGTCGCATCCTCAGGATTGTAATGGGTCCATTGGACCTTTACCTGCCTAATTTCTCAAATCCGGAGTAGGTTGACCTTACCGTCCAAAATGGAATAGGTTGTATCGGAAAATCCCCTTCCGATTCCATCTAGATCACAATCCATTCGATCATTTGATTAGTACCATGTATATATATCAACAATATCAACAAATAAATACATTTATGTACTCTAATTGCTTGGATCACATTTCAATCAATTACATGGTTAACATAATGTATATACTTTTTCAATAAGGACACATGAAACACATTATGTACTTTAATGCAAGTGGGTAAATCAAACTCATCTGCAACGGGTCTTATCATATATAGGTTCTCAAAGGGTCCACAGTATCTAACAGCTAGGTAGGAATAGTTCCCTAGGTTCAAGGAAATCTTCTTGGGCCTAGCTTTCAAAAATACATGATCTCCAACTTTTAACTGTCTATTAGTCATGTTTTGATTTGCATAGCTTTTATGTCTGTCTTGAGTTGCCTTCAAATTCTACTTAATCTTAACCATATGATCCTGTATATCCTTAATAGTTATGTTCCAACAATTATTACGTCTGTTGGATTATCCCAACTAATAGGAGTATTGCACATTCTTCCATGCATAGCCTCGAACAGACTAATCTTTAGGGAGGCATGATATCCATTATTTTATGCAAATTCTACTAAGTGTAGATAATCTTCCCACTTGGATGGTCGATCCATCATATACATTCTTAATGTGTCTTCAATCACTTGATTAACTCTTTCTGTCTGACCATTTGTTTAAAGTTGGTATGTTGTACTCATGTTCAGACTTGAACCAAATCCTTCGAATAATCCCTTCCAAAAGTTGGAAGTAAATTTTGAATATTTTTCTAACACTATAGCTTTCAAAATTCCACGCAATATGGAAACCTTTTTCATGTAAATGTTTGCAATGTTAGTTTCCTTTTGTGGAATAAAGTGTGTTTCCTTAGTTAACTTATCTACCATAACCATGATAACATCATTTTGCAATATTATCTTAGGAAACTTTGTGATGAGATCTATTATTACTACATCCCATTTCCATTCAGGTGTCAACAATGGTTGTAACAATCATGTTGGATGTCGATGCTCAACTTTAACCTTCTGGAATTCCATGCATCTAGGTATGTACTATGCAACATCATTGTTCATCCCTCGCTAATAGTACTGCTTCCTCATTGTTGCTACTGTCTTTTGATAACCCAAATGTCCAACAAAAGGAACATCATGCATTTCCTTCATAACCATCTTCCTTATATCTCTATAATTCTAGGCACATAAACTCTATCTTTGTGCACGAGGATTCCATTCTCTTCCAACTTATACTTATCAAATTTATGTGGTATTTTTTGTTGTTACAATCCTTCTTTTACTTGTTGGTAATGTTCATCTGTAACATTGGCTTCAATGATCTTATCCTTCAAATCTGATGTACCAGTAGTGATAGCTTCTACATGCATCACATGTATCTTCCTACTAAATACATCAACTACATTGATCTCCTTACCTTGGATGTGCTTGATATCAAAGTCATATTCACATAACAATTCCATCCACCTTCTATGTATTGCATTCATATTAGGTTTCTCAAACAAATACTTCAAACCATCATGATCAATTCTTAACTCAAACTTCTCACCCATCAAATAATGTCTCTGCATCTTCAAGGAATGAATGATAGTTGTGAGTTCTAAGTCATGAGTGACATAGTTCTACTCGTGTTCCTTCAACTTTCTGGATTCATAACTTATCACATGTCCATTTTGCATCAATACTCCACCAATGCCTTGCTTACATACATCTATGCATATAACAAAACTTCCATAAGGATCCACAATCTTCAAAATTAGTGCACTAGTAATCATTTCCTGAAGTCTTTTAAAACTATCGTAACACTTAGGATTCCATTCAAAATTCACACACTTCCTCTACAAATATGTGATAAGATGAGCTAACTTTGAGAACCCATCAATGAACCTTCGGTAGTATCCAACTAACGCCATAAAAGATCTTACTTATGATACATTATTTGGTGTCGACCATTCCATAATAGCTCTTATCTTCTCAGGATCTACTGAAACACCTTCTACACATATGATATGTCCTAAATAGTGGATTCTACTATGGGAGAAAGAACACTGACTTAGCTTTGCATACAACTGATGTTCTCTAAGTACTTGCATTACTAATATTAGATGCTCTTCATGTTCTCTTTTGTTTTTGAATAGATAAGGATGTCATCCAAAAATACAATTACAAACTTATCTAATTACTTTCTGAAAACTCCATTCATTAATCACATGAATATTGTTGTGCATTTGCTAATCCAAAAGGTACCACTATAAACTCATAATGTCCCTACCTTGTTCTAAATGTTCTCTTACTGATATCCTCATTCTTAATTCTAATTTGGTGGTATCCTGACATCAAATCTATCTTTGGAAACACTTCGGTTTCTCTCGACTAATAAAACAAGTCATCAATCCTTGGTAAGGGGTACTTTTTTTAATTGTTTCTTTGTTCAATTGTTTATAATCTATGCAGAGTCTTAGAGTTCCATCCTTCTTCTTTACGAATAACATCGGAGCTCCCCAAGGTGAAACATTGGGTCCTACGTAGCCTTTCTTTAGTATCTCTTATAACTACATCTGCATTTATTTCAACTATGGGGTACTCATTCTATAAGGTGCTTTAGATGAAGGTATTGTGCCTTGCAACAAATAGATAGAGAAATCAATATCTCTCTTAGGAGGAATTCTTGGCGGCTCTTGAAATATATCCATGAACTCTTGTAGCATTGGATAGTTTAGCAGTTCTGGCTCTTTTCCTTCCTTTGGCTCCTTTGCATGAGCTGCATACAACTGGAATAATTTCCTAAGACACTTCTTCAACTACAAAGTTTTCGTTTGCTGCATAGATATGGGTTTAGTTATACCTTTGATTGTCACTCGTTTTTGTTCTTCATCCAAACAAGTATACGTTTTGTTATGGCAATCAAGTATGGCATGATGTGCATCCAACTAATCCATGCCAATCAATACATCATATGATCCCAAGGGTATGATGTTTAAGTCTGCAAATATTTTTAGTCCGTTCATTTCTGAAGGACACTCTCTTACAAGTTCTATGATTTTTCTCTTGGTTATGGTAGCTAACTATAGTAGGCTTGTTGTGTCAAGCTTACTTTTCTTCAAACATTTCTCAACTAGGTTAGGTGTTGTCACATACCCTCCCCTCTACTCACCAAGAGAGAGGACGCGACTACATTGTTGCTCTGTCTATCAAACCAGGTAATCTAGCCCCATGAACATAATAATAAAATGCATCGAAATAAAATACATATGCAGATGTATAATTCATTAAAATACAACGGAATCAAAATACATTTCAAAACATTCAAGCATTCAACATGTTCATGATAATTTAAAACAAATACAGTCGCAGAACTTAAATACATAAGAAATACTTATCTTGAAAAGAAGTTGTCTCGCAACTAGCTACGTCGCTGCAACGTTCCACCCAACCATAGGCCAATGTGCTTATCAATCTCTCAACACCACTACCACCCCCAAGCTAGGCATGATTTCCACAAGTAACTAGGGAACAACAGGCTCACACACATCAAAACTCAGCCAAGCCAAACACAGTTGGGTTTATCATGTTGTTAAGGCAATGGAAAGGAGAATTGCTAAGCTAGTGAGCTCAACCACATAGCTATGGACACCTACACAATATCTGGCTTGGTCTCCACAATACCTATACACCAAACACAAGGAAGTATCCCCTTCTCTGTTACACAGTCCTTTAGGCCATACCTTCCCTTCCAGTGCTCTCCAAGGTGTGCATGGAAAGATAACCAGCCCCTCTTGATCTATCTATGAGGTTCCTCTCTTCACTAGGTTTATTAAGCCAATTATGGGCCTCTTCCACTCCTAACCAGTTCAGATCAACAAAAGGATTTATAGAATAATAACATACAAATGTTGGGTATGAACAAAATGTTCTTGGGAGCCAAAAATGAAAATGGGAAAATGGGAAAATCACCCAGCAAATCCATTTTCAAGAAACACTCATGGAAATTACAGGAGAAAAAACAACCTCCATTCACACCCAAATCCTAATTCCGAAATCAAAAAATGTCTATGGGCATTCCAGGAGCAAAAATGACTATTATAAACCCCAAAAATGAGGATATATCTTCCCAGCAACTGAGCATAACCAAAACAGGCTCCAATTTGGAGAACAAGAAGGAAAATGCAGAAAATCATGAGAGAAATGCACAACAATTTCCAGTTGTGTGAGGAAAGGAAAAACGACCTCTTAAAACCCCCAAATCGTGAATCTCTGCCACACATTCACTCAGCAATACAAAACGAAATCTCATCCATGGAAAAATGGAGGAAATTGCAGAAAAACAGGATGAGAATGCCCCAACTATCTCCAGCTACACGGGGAAACAAAACGCATGGGTGAATAATGGGTGAGGAATGAATTTTTGAGCATTTACTTGCCCCGTAAGTCAAAAACATGATTTCAAAAAATGGGTGGCTTCCCCAATTCGAAATTGACTACCATACTCTTCCCATCCCAAGGCATTAACTACCTCAACCAATTTTCGGAACAAATAAATGAGTGGGCACAAAAGACAAAATGGGTAGTTGACAGCTTTATGGGTTTTCCCTTTGACATTTGCCTCAACACTATTGGCTCATGGGTTTGAATTCCCCTCCCCCCGCCTATTCCTTGTGAAATCATGCCCCGATCTCTTTAATGTTGCATTGACATAGCTAGTTGTGGGTGTTTTTTTTATTAATCGCATATTTACATGATGTCAAAAATTTATGTGCCATTGGCTATCACGAATACCATGGGCATCGATTTTAATTGCCGAAACATAAAACAATAAATCCGTGGCGGGGCCTTTGCCTTAAGCTCCACACCATGATTGAATAATGTTGTTTACATCATTTACAGTTTAATGCAATTGGGGTCAAAACCGGGGTGTTACAGGCACAATGTAACTATAGCTAGCTCCATAATTAATCAAAATAACTATGGTTTTATTAGCAATCTTACTTGTTACCTCAATCATTCGAGACTATTGGTCAACTTTCCTTCCATCCAAGGCTACATATATTCTTTGAACACTTCCACCAATATCTCCAACCATTATGGCCTCTTGAATGTTGTGAACGTTACTTTTCTTATGTGGGCAATGACCACCAAAGTGATTCTCCTTAGATATCCAACATTCAATAGGGGGTCTTTTATCTTAATGCTCTTCCCTTGGTTGTCCTCACTAATAAGAATTATTGTTTCTTAATGTTGAAGGTTGGAATCCTTTCTTTCTCTACTCTTGCTTGTTCTTCTTCATGTCCTTCTAGTTTTCTTATGTGGATACTTCTTCTTATTCTATTCATATAGATATGTTGCCTCCAGGTATCTTCCTTAATATTCTTTGATCTATCATACCAAATTTTATCTTTATGAGGTTATGGTATACCACTTTGGAACCTTTGAACCTTTACCTTCTCATCTTTGATGAAATCAACATTCTTCAAAATTTCTATGAACTTTTTCTCATAAGCTTCCATATTCATGCTTCCCAGCTTGAGATCGAAGAATTCCTCCATCTTTTTGTCATAGTAGTGTTCGAAGAGATATTCTTTCTAGAAGTACTTCTTAAACTTTCTCCAAGAGATTCTATCTTCGTCAATATCTTTCAGCTTAACTAGTTGATTCCACCAAATGGATGATTTACCTTGCAGAAAAACTAGAAAAACTTCCTTAGTCCTAACAACCAAGATTTGACATCTTCTCCTTGCTTTACCTGTCCATCAAAGGTGGGGGGATTTATTCTTCTTAGTTCTCCTACTAGTTCATCCCTAGCAGACCTCCTCTTTTAATATCTCACTAGGGATCTTTCAGGACTACTCCTTGAGCTACTTGATGAATACCCCTTCTTTTTCACAACAATGTGATGATGTTTTCACAACAATGTGTCCTTAATATATGTATGAGGATATTAGTTTTATTATGTGTGTGTTGATTGGTGTGGTTTACTAGTAAGTAATAACAATATTAAGGACACATCCGCATGATACCATCTATAGTCCATACAACCATGGAAAAAATGAAGACATGGGCTGCCATCTATAGCCTTCAAAATTAGATCATGTGGCAGACCCCTACAACAATATTTTACTAGTAAAACCATACTTTATGGCTGCCCTTCCTCTGGCCATCAATCACTAATACAAATCAGAAGTATGGCCATTAACTAAATCCACCCAACACTAATACCACAGAATTTAATGGTTGTTATTTACAACAATCTAAATGCATAAAACATCGAATCTCATGGTTGCCACCTACAACCATTTGAATCATAAGAAAGAAGAGAAAAGGATGGTTGCCACCTACAACCATTTGAATCATAAGAAAGAAAAGAAAAGGATGGTTCCCACCTACAACCATTTGAATCATGAAAGAAGAGAAATGATTGCTTCCACCTACATCCATTCGAATCATGAGAAAGAAGAGAAGAGATAAAAGAGAATGTTCATAGTAATCTGGATTTATAATGTATGAAGGCCATCCATCCTGCATACAATCCATGAGCATAAGCATGATACAAATTAGCCTCCATGGGAACATATAAATAATAAAATAACATGAACAAACATATGAGCAAATACTTTTCTTAAAAAAAGGCAATTGGCTCCATCGGGGCAACTTTTCACCCAGCCATAGACAAAGTCAAGTCGAATCTCACTTGAATAGGTCACCCTCGAGTTGAGGCCACGAATCCACTAGCGGAGGCACACTCACTCTAACAATTCTCGGAACTCCTCTTCTAAGGAACTATAATACTTCCCACTACTAGTTTATTGTCCATCTCCATTGCCTATGGGTTGTGACTCCCTTCACCTAACTTGTCCATCAAGATATCACCATCCCATTTCCTCTCTTCATGTGCAACAACCTAGTCTATTAGAGTGAATGCAAGGAAGCAAGGGCATCATTCAACTATACTAACTCTTGATAGGATCCCATAGCAAAAACTAAGTCTCAACATAGTCTCAACAATGTCAACACCCACAGCATAGTGAGATAGCACAAGTCTAGTGATCCAAAGCTCAGGATTATCTTCAACAAGGAGAGAGCATGTGAATTTATAGTACAAGGAGGCTAACTCTAACCCAATGGAATTAACTTGAAAAAGACAGAGGTAAGTTTAGGTTTCATCGTGGATACTTAGCTTGAATTAGTGGAGTGCTAGATTAGTTAGGATATTCCCTTCCTGAATTAGCACCATGAGGAGGAGTTACCAAAAACCAAGGATTGGATGCCAAGAATATGTCAAGGAGGGTGCACTAGTCATGAGGGGTGGAAGAATTGGTCCAATAGGATCATCATTGACCTGTAAGAACAAAAGTAGGGATATCCAGCTAGATTTGGGGAGCAAGGGCGCACTTTTAGAGGTGGAAGCAAAAATCAAGGAGGTGAAATCTAAAATCTAGCTTACAACTCCTAGAATATAGGGAGAGGGCACCTTAGTGCAAGTGGGGCTCACAAAAGAGTATCTCGCATCGAAGGAGGGCACATTAGGCAAGGAAGAACCACTAAGGCATGAATAAGATGCAATAGTAACTCCATATGCCAAAATGATAATAAAATAGGGTTAGTTGTACAATTTTTGGGTGACCAACAACTCTAAAAGTCACCAAGGTGTAAATTTGAACTAGGATGAACAAAAACAAGTTCTAAAGTGCTAGAAATGTCTCCATTCCCCCTCACACTATGAATTCCACAGCCTCCCATACTCTTTTAGTTATCTATGTTGAGCTAGTTGTTTATTTAATTTAACAACAACAACAACAATGATAATAATAATGCTAAAGTCCATAGTCATATTTCCGAACAAATACTCATAATTCCAGGGATTAACAATCGAGGTATTACAGGATGACATGCCCCAATAAATTGACACTTTTTTTTGCCTGCGCGCTGCCCTAGCTGCGCCGCCTGCCTTCGCTGGGACCTGCCCGCGATCCGAGCTGCTTCAGGCCGCCCCCATGGCAGCGCCTGGGGGAGGTTCTCCCCCTCCCTCTGTTCCCCCTTCTGCCAAAGAAGCTTTCAGAATGCTTCTAGCGTCTCCTGGTCTCAAGGTAGTGGCCCTCTTTATCCCAAAGTTCATAAAGAAGCTCGATGTTGTGCCGGAAATTGATCTCCCAACTGAACAACCTATCAAAATTGCTCTGGCCCTTGTAGAGCGTGGACTGGTAGGCCAATTCATGGGACTATGGCCATCAACAAGAACCACTGATGACTGGATCCAGAGGAACTGGAGGCCCCAACTCAAAAATAGTGTTACCTGCTACCCTGTTGGATGAGGGTTCTTCATTTTTGAGTTCATATCCAAAGAAGACCGAGATCTTATCTTCAGAAGTGGCCCATACTTCATGGGTACCCAAGGACTGTATCTCAATAGATGGACACCGAATTTCAATGAGGAAGTTGATGTCCCAAAGGAAGTTCCAGTATGGGTGAGACTGCCAAATCTCCCAGTTCACTACTGGAATATTCAAACCCTGGAAAAAGTTGGAAATGCCTTGGGAAGATACATTGACAAAGCAGAGAACAAAGGGCAATACTCCTGTGCTAGAATCTGTGTCGAAGTCGATCTTGAAGTAGGTCTTCCTAAGGCGGTTAAACTAAAAGTTGGAGACTGGCATCATTACCAAAAGCTGGATTACGAGCAGCTTCTGTTCAAATGCCGTCACTGTCACGAGCATGGTCATTTTCAAAGAAACTGTCCCAAAATTCAGACCCCTGACGAAGGAGAAGGTTGGAAAAAAGTTAAGAAAGGGAAAGCAAACACCAAAAGTCAAGAAAAAAAGGCAGCAGGAGACCTACAGAGCCATCCAGCAAGGTCAACCAAACCTAGCCAGGAACCCACAAACTCAGCACCAATCATTATTCAAGATGCTGACGATCCTCCGAAGACCACAGATCCTGCTGGAAAAGACCCAGTCTCAATAAGCACTAAAGGAAATCATCTCGGAGAGCAGCCTAGTAGTAAAGAGATAGAGACTCAAATCGTAGATCAGCTGGAAACTAGGGAAATCCATCATGTACCAGGAACCTCGATGGCTGCTGAACCCCCAGGGCCTGCCAAAGAGACAATCGAGGACTCCTTGCTTCAAGAATCAGATCCAGGTGAAGACTCGGATGAGGGTGCCTCATCTAGCAGCCTGCATGCGATCCCCATCAAAAATCCAAGAGGAAGGAAGTCAAAAAAGAAGAAAAGAGAGGAAGCTACTTATCTAGTTGTCCCTGATGGCTCGCAAAAAACCCTAAAAGGCATTATGCACACCAGATCAAAAAAAGGAGCAGCAACGGCCTCCAAAGGGGCCAACCCCTCCTCCCCTAGTAATTAATGCGGTACATCTCCTGGAACTGCAGAGGCTTAGGATCTACCCACAAGGAAGAAGTGTTGAAAGACCTGATTCGAATCCATAATCCTGAGATCCTGCTAGTACAGGAGACTAAAATGGAGGAAACTGCTATCCTCCAAGTTGGGAAAAAGTTCTAGAAAAAAGGCCATGGGATTGCCAACAACTCAAGAGGGGCTTCTGGAGGCATTGCCACCTTTTGGGACTCCACTCTTTATGATCTCGAAGCTGAAGAGCATGAACTGCACTGGGTCTTCACTAAACTCATCCACAAACCTTCTGGAAGAATTGTAAGTCTTTTCAATCTCTATGTCCCTGTCCTAATTTCGGAAAAAAAAATGATTGCTGGTATTTGTTAGAATCCTTTCTAAACATGCAAAGACTAGAAAACATCATAGTTGCAGGTGATCTGAATGTCACCCTTGCTGCAAATGAGAAAAAAGGGGGCACGTCGGTCAGAGATCCCTCGAGGGAGTGGGTCGAAGATATCATCCTTGGGTGGGATCTTCTTGATATAAAACCTGCCAAAGGTAAGTTTACCTGGACAAACAAAAGAATGGGGCCAGGCCATGTGGCTGCACGGCTTGACAGGTTCCTTGTTCACTCCTCCTTTCTCGCCTTAGGCCTTCTAGCTTCCTCCAAAATCCTTCCCCACTACACTTCTGACCATAAGCACATCCTTCTAGAATTGGCTCTTGATCAAGACCTTGGCCCGATTCCCTTCCACTTTTTCCCTCTCTGGATCCAACATGAGGATTTCTTGCATCTAGTTTCTGACTCCTGGCAAACCCAAATAAAAGGATCGCCATCCTACATCTGGGAAACAGAACTGAAGAGGCTTAAACTTGACCTGAAAGCCTGGGCTAGACTCTCGACCTCTCCCATTTCAAGAAGGAAAGAAGCCCAAGTCGATCTAGACACTCACCAATTCCTTATGGAGGCCTCTCCCATTTCAGATTGCCTGCTTCGTAAGGAAGAAGAACTCCAAAAATCCTTCTTCTCGGCTTGCAGACTGGAAGAAGAATTCTAGAGGCAAAAATCCAGAAGCCTTTGGCTCTTGAGTGGGGACCAAAACACTAGGTACTTCCACAAGCAGGCAGAAGCACGAAAGAACTTCAAAGCAATTTCTGAAATAAATTTTCGAGGTGATCTGATCAAGGATTCTGAGGGCATCAAGCAGGCTGCCATGGCTTCTTTCCAAGAGCTCTTCACAGCTCCCATAGAGGATCCGTTGGACACCAACTCCCATCCCTTTGATCTCATTCCTTCCCTTATCAAGCCTGAGGAAAACAACTACCTCACCACCCCTGTCACAATGAATGAACTCAAAGAAGTTCTCTCGATTATGGAACCTGACAGCGACCCCGGTCCGGACGGCTTCACCACCAGAAGATGCTGGTCTATAATTAAGATCGACCTCTTAAAAATGATCCGGCACTCCCAAATGGTCAACAAGCTGGGGGGCAGTACTAATTCCTCCTTCCTTGCTCTGATCCCGAAAGAAAAAGGTGCCACCACCTTCAACCATTTCAGACCGATCTCTTTGTGCAATACAGGATACAAGTTAATTACCAAGATTATAGCCTCCAGGCTTAAAAGAATTTTGCCCAGGATTATCCCGCAAAATCAAGGTGGTTTCATCAAAGGAAGGAAAATCCTTGATAACATCATTCTCATCCAAGAAGCAATTTTTTCAAGTTATCAACGCAATGAGAAAGCTATGGTCATTAAACTGGATTTAGCTAACGCTTTTGATTGTGTTAGGCATGATTTTCTGTTTGCTGTTATGGCAAAATTTGGCTTCTCAACCACTTTCATAAGCTGGGTTAAAGGCTGTGTTTGTGATCCGTGGATAGGACCTCTTGTTAATGGAAGGCCTGCTGGTTTTTTCAAAGCCTCTAGAGGGCTAAGACAAGGCTGCCCTCTGTCCCCACTGCTCTACGCCATTCAAGCCTCCGTTCTCAGCTTTCAACTTAGCCTCCGTCAAGAAATCCATATGCTCCCGGGACATAGAATTGTAAACCATGTTCGGGACATAAATCATGCCCAATTTGCAGACGACACCCTGTTGTTAGGTGGAGCAAACAGCCACTCTGCCAAGCAATTCAAACATGAGCTGGAAGTTTACAAAAAGGTCTCCGGAAGTAAAATTAACTTCCAAAAAAGCAAAATTTATAGTTGGAGGTGCTCACCCAGAGAGTTAAGGGAGATATCAGTAGAGCTTGGGATGGAGGGCACGTTGGACTGGGATAGCTTCATATACCTTGGCATCCCCATCTGCAAATCTAAAATCAAGACAACGAATTGGGAAGAAATTTTAGACAAAATTAAAGTCAAAATCCAAAGGTGGAGTGCCAACTGGCTCAATCTAGCAGGGAAAATAGTTCTGATAAAATCAGTCCTAAGTAGCATGCCAATCTATCAATCTTCAATTCTTCTTGCTCCAGGATCGGTCATTCGCAAAATAGAAGGTCTGCTCAAAAAATTCATTTGGGAAGCGGGCAAAGGGAATGATAAGAAATTCCATCTGGTGAGCTGGGAAAAGATTCAAAAACCTCGTGAAGAAGGAGGTCTTCAAGTGAGGAATTTAACCACCCAAAATTTGGCCTTGGGAGCTAAGTTGCTATGGCAGCTAATCACCGGGAAAGAAAGCTAGAGCAAGGAAGTCCTTCGTAAAAAATACTTCCCTGGCACAAGGAAAAGATGTCTGGACAATCCCCCTCCTCTTAGAAAAGGTTCCCCGGTTTATAAATTATGTCTTAAAGCGCTTGTTCCATTCAGAAAAAACCTTTACTGGATACCAAGAAATGGAAGAACCATCCGAGTATGGGAAGACTCCATACTGGGAGAAACACCAATTAGGTTAAACAGGGAGGTGAACAACATCAAGCAATGGCTTTTGGGCAAAGGAGCCATCACGCTTTGGGATTTGTCAGCTTGGGAAAACAGTACCTGCACGGGATGGGATCTAGGTGACTTGCCTCCTAAACTAGCAGATGAAGCTGAAATCCTCACAAGCCTCCTTCATGGCAAATCCCCTATTAAAGAAGGAATTAGAGATAGAAGAGGGTGGGGAAACAGTTCAGGAAAGTATTCAACAGCAGAAGGATATATAATCCTCCAAGCAATTCCCTATGCTGTCCCCAACCCTGTGGTCTAGAATTTTTTGTGGTCAAATGTCTTCATCCCAAAAATTGACATATTCTGCTGGACGCTGGCCCATAAAAGCATTCTTTCTGGTGAAAATCTAAGGAAAAGAGGCATGGAAGGCCCAACTAGATGCCCTCTTTGCAAATTAGAGGAAGAAACCTCGGATCACCTTATTCTTGGTTGTCACTTCTCCCAAGCAGTCTGGAAAGAAGCTTTGAGCCTAAACCCAGGCATCAAACTTCCAAACTCTATTCAAGGTCTCCTCTCAGGCTGGACGAATCTCTCTCCGTTTCAAATGGCCAAGAAAAAGCTTCTCCAAACGGCCTGGAAATGGATGCCAAAAGCTATCTGCTGGAAAATCTGGATTGAGAGGAATAACCGCATCTTTAGATATCAGGAAAGTCACCCTGCTAAAATTGCAACGCAGGCAAGAGCGATTTTAGGGGAAGCTCTTAACCACAATCTGAATCTGAAAGACTCTCTCCAGCTTCTGCCTTATGAATCTCATTGGCTTAGCTTGATTGTTCCCAGTCATCAAAATCGATTCTCTCCAAATCCTATTCCAACTGCGCAGTGGGAAATTAGGCTTGCTGAGTCTGACTTTAACATCTGGAGACAGTCTCTGAAAGAACCCTGCCTCTTCTTCGATGGTGCCTCAAAGGGCAATCTTGGATTAGCTGGGTGCGGAGGAGTGCTCATGTCAGCTAATGGAGATGTGATTAGCAGTTATGCCTGGGGCCTTGGCACGGATTCAAATAATAAAGCAGAATTATGTGGCCTTCTTCAAGGTTTAAAAATTGCTATCTCCAAAGGAATGGCCAATTTGACAGTCTTTGGGGACTCTCGCCTCTTGATTCAATCTCTAACAAGGAGGAAGCGTCCAGGCCATATTTATTTGGCTCAAATCTACCACAAAATCCAAACTCTTAGCAATCTCTTTCAGTCCATCAAATTCTACCATGTGCTAAGGGAGCTAAACCAGTTGGCAGACGTAGAAGCAAATCGCGGGGTCTGTTTGGGTAGAGGCATCTTGATTAAAGATGGAGAGGAAAGCTGATGTGACATCTAGTAGATTCTGGATCCTCATCCAGCATCTCCATTCGCTTAGCAGAACTCCAGTGTACCACGCTTCTTCACCTCTGCCGAGATCTGCCAGAAAATCTCTGCAAACTACTTCCGGTCACTTTACGCTCATGACTTTGATTCTCTTCCTCCTGGTTATTAATTCTAGTGGTTTCTCCTCCATCCTCATCGCAGACTTATTGAAGCACCAGAGCATTGAAGTTCCGTTGAAGGGAAAGCTGCGCGTCCAAGGGTCCTCTGTTAGAGTGAACAGCGCTCCATCTTTATCTGAACCAGTCTGTAAGCTGTTTGCAATGGAAGGATCTTCCTCTGAATCAGGCCTCACCGTTGAAGAAAGGATCGATTCGCTGGAGAGTGCAATGGGGAGAATCAGGGCTCGTGTAGATCATCAAGACCACATCCTGAAAGATACAACCCAGGCGGGCGAGAAAACCTGGGATAGTCTCAATAAAGACATCAGAAAACTACGAGAAGACCACTCGGCTTCAGCTGAAAATCTGCAAGAGTTCAAAGCTGAAACTCACACCAGTTTTAAGGACGTTGTCAATCTTCATGGAGATTTTGGGAACTGCATAAGTGCGCTGGAGAAGGCAGTCTCTAATCTCATAGCCAATTTGGACAAGTGATGACCCACCTAAAGCACACAGTTCTCTCCTTTCTTTTTGCTGTGACCTACCCTTAAGCCCTCTTAGTACTCTTTGTCTCTTGTTTTTACTATAATCTAGACGTTGGGTTACATTGGATTCCTGGTGGATACAGACTCTTGCTCAGCTATAATCCATTGTATTTTGTAAAGCCTACGGTAGCTGTTTTACCGGACACGTTTTAATCTACCCCTATGTTTTTGTCAAAAAAAAAACAATCGGGGTATTACATATATCAAAGCAACTGGACCTCCAATGGTGACCACATATGGGAATAAATTTGAACTCAAGCACTTAGCAAGGAGGACAATCTATCATTGCTTGAGGAATCAAAACCTTGGTTTGCAAAATGTCTTCATGTTTCCTCTTAATCATCTCCTCTAGTTTTACATCCTCGACATCATCATCGTCATCAATGTAATTTTTATTACTTATATTTTCATAATTATATTCTTCTATATTTTTGTCTTCTACATCATCATGATTATGATCATTCTTATTGCCTTTATTTTCATCATTGTACTCTTATACATCTTCATTTCTTTCACAATTGTTATTGGCATCATCTTCATATTCATCAATATTTTGTGATTCATCATTATAATCTTTGAGATCTTCATTTTCTTGACAATCATCATTGACATCATGTTCATCAATATTTGATGCATATGTATCTTTGATTTTGATAATGTCATTCTCATCAAACTCTTCTTCAAATTCACCTTCATCTTCCATACTCTCGACTATATTTTTGTCCTATACATATTTCTTTTTATCGTCATCATTATCATCTTCGTATAATGTCCTTAGCCTCAGTTTTGGTTTCCAACATGGCTTTTGAGTTGTATTTGCTCTTGTTATTCACTAGACATTTTTATATATTTTACAGTTGTGTAGAATGTGATGTCCGAATTGAATATGGCATAGTTGGTATTTATGTTTGATTTGAACGTTGGGAGCTGAGAAATGTTTATATCCATAAAAATAGAATTGCCTGGACCATTTATGCAACTCATTTATGTTCCTTGTATGAAGTTGTAACTAATTTCTAGTACATATGCATATTTATGACCTAACGCCGCATTTTAAATATTGTGTTTGAAACATTGCTTCTTATCCTTCCTTGTATTTGATGGCATGATTCTTTGATGAGGGGGGATATAAGGAGTTGGTCGATAAGATTTTTTTTTATTCTGTCCTGGATGTAGTAGTGATCCCTTGGTGAGGGGGAATATAAGGAGATGGTTGATATTGTTTTCTTTTGTCCTAGGTATTGTAGAAAGTTTGAGCTACCATATGTCATAGGGAGGGTTCATATGCTTTTCCATGTAATCATTTTTATCCTCGTGATCACTCATTTTTACTATGATGTCTTTACCATCTTCATCTTCATCAATCGTTTCTTCCTAGTTTGGTTCTTGGCCTAGTTCTTGGCTTTGTTTTTTGCTTCCTTTTTCATCATATTGATCGGTGCCATCATTGCTATGAATTTATTTTTCTTGCAATTGTATTAACATCGCTTTCATTTCTTCAACGTCTCTTTTTATTTCTATTGTAATTTCTTCAACTCTTTTAAGTCTTTCACAAATACCGTTAATACTCTCATCAAAAGCCAAAAACATGGTGATTCCAGTTTATAAATGTCTGCAAATATGATCAAGGTTTTTATAAAATTAACTATTAAAATAATAATAGTGATAATAATAATAATTATTAAAAACTAATAAAATATTATACATATATATTTTCATAGTTTTCTTTTAGAAGTTTTATATATAATAATAATAATATTAATTAATTAATTTTTATTAATAATAACAATATTATAATTTTTTAAGTGGGGGAGTTTAGGGTTTTAAACCCTAGGTGATAGATTGTGCATGAAAAATGGTGCATTGGCGTCAGCAGAATAGTGATAAGGAGCGCAAATTCAGATGGGTTGAGTGTAGAATGGATGGAAAACGAGGAGAGGGTGGCATAACCATGCATGCAGATATGGCACTAGATGGGAGATGAATGGTGTATTGGGGCATTGGTTTGAGTAGCGATAAGGAGTTACATAGGACTGGAGGGATTTGTGGCCAGTGTAAATGGTGCACACATAGGAGGCACTGCAAATAGGAATATAAGGGGAGGCACAAGCATGATGGAGGTGGAATGGAGTGGTGTGGGTGTCAAAACCCCAAATTTTCACAAAAAATTAAAATTTTTGAGATAACAATAAATGCTAAAACCTGCGGTCTACTACCAGCTAACGGTTTGCAAGTAAAGAAATAGTCAAGTAATTAGTTTCACTAAATCTAAATTATAATAACATAACAGTTCATTTTTGTAACAAGAATAAAGTTTTCTTGCGTGCTATTTTACTTCAGATTACTGATGAGTCTTTTTCATGTCAAGTAGGTGGAATTTAACTTTTGAATCCGGGGCTTACTTAGCATTCGTGCTAACGCAAATGAATACTGGTTCTTACAGGTTTATAGGTATGATCTCATGAGTACGTATTAAAAGTTCTTTTAAAGTATCAACAGTATTTAATTGCAATTAAAAAGCTTAGTAATTAAGCTGCTAAACTCTAAACAACTTCTGTAAGGTAAAACCATTTGGCTTCCTTTAGTTTTTCTTGTAATCATGTTCAGAAGTAAGTAACGACAGTAAGATATGTTTGCGACTCTAAGCATTAGAATCTCAGTTCAAAGTATTTCTACTTTAGTCTATGTAATTTGTAATGTTATAATGATTATTTTATCAGTATTTATGCAATAGTACATTATCTTGTCTGTGTAACAATTGACCCACATTTCGCTTCTGCAAGATAACTTACAGACTGTTAAACTTTGGACAGTAAAAGTTCGATTGTGCAAACTGCAAACCATCATGCCTTCCTACATGAGATCATGGTTTGCCTATATTTTATTTTCAAGTCGAACCCTATGATTCTAGTAATTTTTGGATTCAATAGGATCATTCCTATTCTAGTTATCTTGTTTAGTTTTATAATTACTTTACTACCCAATTGACCTAGTGAAATCCTTAGTAACTTCTAGTTTGAGTCATAACCACAATCCATCGAAGTATCGTCGCTATGAACTGTGTAACAGAATTTCATAATAGTGTTCTTACAATAAGTTTTGTACGACTTCAAAGTTATGTTACTATTTGAGTTATTAGTTCATGTAAGTTGTATAGACATACACAATCTATTTGTTTGATAGATATTCAATCTATAATTAGTTTATGACTATAAACATATTTAAATTAGAGTTTATAATCCTCTCAACTATTATATTATGCCCTTTATAAAAACTATAACTTGTGGAGTCCTTGTATGTGAGATTTCCTATGTATAAACTAAAATCTTGTGCAAAAGAAAACTATAGTTAATGGGTGTTAGCATGAGTTCTCCCATAAAACATTTGATCTCTTATCTATAGTGAATACCTAAAATATTGATCTATATCTATAAATAAGACATGAATTATTTGATTTCTATCAAATAATAAAAACAATGTTTAGAGGAAAGATATGTGACTATTTTAACCGCAATTGCGATGTTGTAATATAATAACATAAGGTTTATAGTGGATTGATTCTTATGCACGAATGATTATTGGGTTTTAACGAAGGTTTATAAGTGACATTTCTTGATAAGCCAGCGTAACCAAAACTTTGACATTCTCGTCACTACACTAGCATATAATAAGGTGCAAATGATTATCGATTTGGATGGCAAATTATTGGGTTGATTTACCATAGTTTAAAATCTTGCTCCAATGATTTAATAATTGGATTTTGTTTTTACGCAGGCACTATAGAACACGACCCTTTTGCATGGTTTGATTTGTTGTCTACGTGGTCATCTCCTGACCAAGCGTCTGGGATATAAAACACTACCAAAACCTAACCCTTATCATTTCCTTTCCGCAGTTTGCACTATCCCTTGAGGTTGCACTGCTTGGCTTCCATGGCGGTCGTCCTTCCTCCTTGCTCCGGTTGCCTCGTGTCTTAATTCAGTGCTGCTTTTGTCACTGGTGTGTGGGTTTAAAAACCATTCTCAATGGCTTGGTTCTCATTCTACAACTTGTGGAGATAGTTGTCTCCATTGACATGCTGTTAGTGATATTCTCCTTCCATTATCCCCGTGGCTTACAATCTGTTCCAGTTTCCTTTACAGTCCTCATAGCTTGATGTTGCATGAGGTTTTTACCTTGCAGGCTGTTGAGTCTTCATTTGCACAACCTGTAGGTGACCATGCTTCGACGAGGCTGTTCGGCGTTTTCAACTGACAGGTAAATAAATAAATTAGAGGATATTTTCTTCGCTGCAATTACTTTTGTCAAAATCCCAAAATTTTTGAAAAATTTAAAACTTTGAAAATACAGATAATATTCAATAATGCAGTCAGCTAATTGTTTTAATTAGTTATATGTTAATGATTTCATAATCTGAATTATCTACTTGATTATGTTTATCTTAGAGAATAATTCTTTTTTAGTTTAATGACTTATTTTTCTTTGCGACCACAAGGTGGAACTGTCTTGGTATTCTGGGCTTACTTAGCTTTTGAGCTAACGCAGAAAAGTTTACCTGCTCTTACAGATTTACAGGTAAGAAAGATCCAGTGCTGCTTGTCAATAATCATAAAGCATACAGATATATGTTCGTTGCAAAAATAATAGCTCAGTAAAAGAATATAAATGCTATTCAATTTCAAATGCTTTTATGAGGTAAAACCATTAAATCGTTATTCTTTTTAAAGACGCCGTGGAAACGAGATTCATTCCTATCAGTATTGGTGACAGTTGCTTTCTCTCTCTAGTTGTAATTTATAGTTTTTATTGCATACTAATCTTCTCGATGTTTATCAATGTTTACCATAGTTGTCGGGTGTAAACGCCTTAAATCTTTCTTTACACGCAGACTAAAGATGGCAGGGTTTTTACGTTAAGGGTCTATCTTAAATTGTGAACATAAACCATTTACGTCATGTCAAATTTTGGTTACTCCTTGTGATATAAAAGTAATGTGCATTGGTAAAATGAGTTTTTGTACCATTATTTCAACTTTCAAAGCTTGAAGTTTAAAGGAATTATTTTTACTAACTGCTATCAAAAGGGATTAAGTTAGTGTCGATGAACTAAACTCTTTTACACCTAACTTACTTGGAAGATTTTGTCCAGTTATTGTTATTACTTCATTAAAGTTCCAATGACAAGCCCGATAATTACTGTAGGGCCTCACTTTCTCATTGCAAACCTTAATAGTTTAATATATAAGTACTCAAGACAAAAGAGAATAAAACTAGCAAGAAGGGTATCTTATCTTACATAGATTCTAAGAATTTCTTATGTTAGATAATGAGTGACATAATCCTTACTAAGTTACAATTGTTTGGTTGAACGAATACTTGCTTGTAAGAAGTGTATTCACCATAAATAAACTTTATGAATTTCTTTTATAACATATTAAATGGCATAACTATTACCAAGGTTATAATCGTTTGATTGAATGTATACCATATGTGCATAAATGATGGGTCGTTGTATTGACCACGCCCTTGAAGTTTTATGGCCTAACTTGTATATTAATATTTCTTTTGATCACCATATAACATGCATGCCAGGTTGACTTCGGGAGTAAAGATTATGGTGGAACCTCCGAAACAACAAATGATTGGAATAATACTCTTTTTGTTGATTGCTCGCCGGGACTATATAATTTCACCCACTGCATGCAAATAATTTCAAATGAGTACGTGGACTCATCACAGCCAAGTGTTATGTAGTTATAAGGCACTGACGAACCCTAAAATTTGTGATATTCTCTATTGTTTTTGGCCTACGACCGCTCTGCTACTGTGTTTTTGGTCGCCCAGCGCTCTGCAATTTGTTGCTGATAGTCTTCCAGTTTGTTCCTTGCCTCCCGCACCTCATGAGCTCGCCCTGAACACTGATAGGAAGAGTTGTAACGAAATACCTTCACTGCTTGAGCTGGGTTGGTTGTTTTCCTCCGGGGTTTATCCTTCATGGCTCGCTCATTCAGTATTCACCAGACTGTAAAAATCTTATTCTTCTCTGGCCCAGTGGTGAGAGTCGTGGCTTCACCTCTTAAGATTTGTTTGGTCTTAAGGTTTCACAGCAGAGTGGGTTTTAGGGTTGGAAATAGTTGCGGCCCAAGCGTTTATACCTGCTTGGCTTGTCGCTCCATCTTTTGGCCTTTGCTGGTCATTGCTGCGTTGGTAAACTCCATTTTCCCTGTGGCAAATGAAGGATTTGTTCCTCCTTGTGTTGGTTGCGGCATTACTGTTTGTGGGCGGTTACATTTCAGTGAATTTTTAGGTAAGGATCTATTATTGACAACTTCGTTTCTTTACAGCTCTGTTTTGATTCATTTCAGCTTATATGAATGCAAGATATTAACAATATCACGTTTGATGTTACACAGGTGTCGGCTCGTCCTTCCGCGTGGTTGGTGCAAGGCTGGAACAACCGCTTGCTCATGGGTAAGCCTTGGATATCCCATGGTAGTTCGTCCTTGTTCCGTTCCTTATGAGACGTTTGATGGTTGGTCATTGTGGCCTACAAAACCCTTGTGGTTTTGGTTTACCTGGGTTAACTTGGTTCGATGTTTGTTGATGTTAAACCCTTTCTTTATGCAGGGCTTCCGGCTTAGGCCGTGACCTGTAAATTTCGATTATGTTCTAGTTTTTGTGTATAAAATATATAAATGAAGGAAGGTTGGTAAAGCCTTACTCTGTTAACTTTTGAAGCCTGAGGCATTAGAAGGAGCTTAAAATCTTTCGTTTGATACCTCTGTTGTAAATTTTGATATAATAGGGTTTTACCCTAACTTGGCGATATGAAGATGTATTTACTGCTTTTCTTTAAATTATCCTTTATTTATAATTTTAATACTGTAATTTATTTTGTTATTAATTATATTATATGCTGGGTTATTGAGCTCGGTGAATCGAGCATGTCCAAGTTCTGTTAGTTTATTTCCTGCAAGTTATTACATTCGAATTTACCCTGTAAATTATTCGAATGTCACCTGTTAGGATAACTATACATTGTTTTTATATTATCTTACCTTAATTCTCTCTGTTCTAATAAGATTGTAAATATTATTTTATAATTGTTAACCTTCAGAAAATAAGTAATTTAATGTTCTTAGAGTTGTACTTATGTAACTGATAGTTACATATTTAAAGTACAAAATTTGTATTTACTTGATATTTATCATAATGAGATAAGAATGTTAATTTACCTGCAAGTAAATATTGCTCTTATAATTATATATATTATCTTTATTCTTAGTCTATTTATAGGTGTATAATGAGAAAGTATTTTATTGTTGTATTCTTATGCTCTCTATACTAAATAATTTATAAGAAGTCCCTTCTGTATTCTATGTTACCCTATTTATATTATAATATTAGTATTTATAAAATAAAAGAAATAACAAACTATCTATGTTCTTTCCTATGAAATGTATTGTAGTGTTTGTTTAAATTATAAAAAAGACAGGTTAGTAGCTGTAGAACTTGTTTAAGTTCAATTAGATAAAAATGAAAGAATTGTTTACATTACCAGCCATAAATAAAATCTTAAACCAACTAGTTTTATCTTTAGAAATAAATCCAGGTTTATCTATCCTTACTCACAGTTTGGTTGCTATAAATACAGTAGTTATTTATCCTAAACAGGAAAAGAAATAAACTGTAAAGTTGAAAGGCATTTTTATTTAACATAACACTACACATTTTAACTATTATATTCTTTTCCTTTGGTCTCAAAATAAATATTGTTAACACCTGTATTTAGCAAAACAGAAATAAGACCGTGGTGGAGGTAATATTATGTTGTTTAAATACTTTGGTTTAAGGATATAATGTAACGGTGGAATGATAACCAAAAGGTCGGCCAAGTTAGTAAAGATCCTAGGCCGTGATGAAAGAGGAGAGCAAATCAACGGCTGGCATTCCCTCCGCTCTTCGAAACATGCGAGGAGGATAGGACAGGTTCGGGCTTTTAACCAGCGGCACAGATCAAAGGTTATAAAGTTGTCCTAAGCAGATCCACGGCTCACATCTAATCCGCCTTGTGAAAGCACGAGTTAGTTAAGGAAATGGAGGCTGGCGGAATCATGTATACTCATCTCGATTCGATAGTGGAGGGGCGAGATCGGGTCACATCAATGCATGGGATTGATTCCGTAACCGGAACCTACACGGCAGATAAGCCGAAAGCGTCCAGCGGAATGTGTGTGTGGTGGTTAATCCGATGGCCAAGGATCAGAGATGAAGTGGATCGACGGCCATTATGGTTTCCGGGGGATGAACCTGCACGCGGGATAATCCCGAACCACCCAGCGGAACTCGTTATATGATGCTTTATCCAACAGTTGGAGATCAAGGCATAATAGATCAACGATTGTTATAAACTCCGGGAGGTGAAATTGCACGGCAGATAACCCCGGATTGCCCGGCGGAATCGGGTACGTGGCGGATGATCCGACGGTGCGTGGTTAAAGGCATATCGCATCGACGGCTGGGGATAATTCCGCTGATCAAAGTTGCTCGGAGGTTAAAGCAAAGAAGCCCAGCGGAATTTGGTAAACGCCACATGATCCAACGGCCCACCAGTAAAGGTATGTCAGATCGACGGATGTGGATGATTCCGGGACTCAGAGTTGCACGATGGTTAAAGTCAAAGGGCTCAGCGGAATGTGAGACGTGGCGTTTGATCTAACGGTGAAGGAGGAAGTACGTCACATCTACGGTCATGAGCGATTCCGGGAGGGAGACTTGCACGATGTTTATCGCCAAGACGCCCGGCGGAAAAAGATACGTGGCATGCGATCTGAGGGCCAAAAAATTGCAAAGAATAGATCAACGGTTGGTAATGGATCCGGAGGAGAAAGACGCGCGGCTGATAGTAGATGGTGGTTGCGGAAAGTAAATGATCGTCCACGTGGTGAATTGTGGTAGGCTCCAGGGATAAAAGCGGCTTATAAAAGTAACGTTGACCCACATCATTGTTATTTTATTCATTGGGAACGGGCGAAAAGGACTGGTCTATCTGTCGGCTTCCATTTGTCAGTGCCCAGCTTCTATTTGTCAGGTGCAGACACGCTCCGGGCACGCGCCTCCACAGTAAACCAGGTAAAACTAAAACCCAGTAACTCTGTCATTCCCCTTCTCAAAGTTACCAGTGTGAAATTTAGTACTGGACCAGGAAAAAGACGCTCAAATGTCGGGTCAAGTCGTAGATGATAGAGAAGAGTTCTTAGTAGACAGGGATAGGAATGTATGCGACCCCTTCCTCTCTGTGGAAAGCGTGTCTGTTAGCAAAGAGAGATTATGGCATTACCATTCGCGAGGGAACGATGTGTTGAACGTGTGCAAGTCTTTCTTGTACTATTTCGCCATTGAGCAAACCCTCCATTTCCCAGAGTTCGCAGAGTGGTGTGCTGTGAATTATTCTCCATCTCAAAGAATTATTATCAGTCGGTCTGCGTCCAAAGTATTGTGTAGAGTCGATGCTGCGATCATTCGAGAAATCCTTAGTTTGCCGGAAAATTACCCAGGTAGTCGTGAGGCGATAAATGAGTCAATCCTAGTCGAATCGTACAAGAAGTGCGAAGCCGAAACCCACTGTAAATTCCTGTCGAGTGTTTTAAAGGATGGTCAGTCTTTAGATGGTGTATTCATGCCCTACCCTGTGCATATTTTCAAGAGTGAAGTTCAATTGGTCATTTCCTTGGTATGTCAAGTACTAGGCCTAGATGAGGATTATCGTGTGGGCGAGGTCGTTCTCGGATTTTTGTTGAGAATGAGTTCCCCTGTTTCTGAGTCTCAGTCAGCCCCAGTTTTTAATTTAGACGAATACCTGGCTGAAGCAATTCATCTTCAGCTAAGCGAGTTCCCCAAGGTCCGATTTTTTAGGTTTTAGACTTATTTGCTTAATATGCTAGTATGTTCCAATATCTCTGAGTTTAAGTTTCTGAGTACTCTGTGCTCTTCTAATCTACCAAAACAAATCAGCATGTTCGAATTTGCCAATTCGATCATGTCTGAGATGTACAAAATGTTGTTCAATGAAGAATTACCCCGTGTCCTGGATGAAATGAGGAGCTTAATGCAGTCTTCACCAGAGGATCGGGTTGGAGACTGGTTTTTGTACAGGGATTATACCGTGTTGAGAATATATGGCTTCACTGGGAAGCCTTATAGGCTACCTTCTTTCTTGACCCCGAGAATATTCGCATTGGAATTCATGAGACAGAGATTGTTGTCTGAGGAGGAACATTTTTGTGCTTTCAAGAAGTCTTCGAACATCAAGTTTCCGTTTAAGGTTGCCACCTTCATTTTTAAAAGCAAGGGCGCCTTGGTTTTTGTAGAAAAGTTGCTGGAAAATATGGATTTTATGAAAGAACCAAATGTGAATTATGACCCCCACCAAGTAATCTCATTGAGAAAACAAGCTAATAGGAATAAGCCATTTGAACATCAAGCTGTTGAGGGGTTAGTTGAAATGGCTAATTTACTGCAGTTTGCTGACGAGTCAAACTCCAATGATGAGACACATACTGCACCTGGTACAACAATCCAAATCACAGAGGGTGTTAGTGTTGCGGTTAAGAGGAGTTTGTCCGATGCTGAGAATATGGAAGTGGACGAAGAGGCATCCCATAAAAAGGCAAGGCTGCTCGGAGGAGGTGAGACTGTAGATGAAGAAGTGTCTGATGTTTTCAAAAAAGCTGCCTTGGTCCCCGTGAAGACCGTGCAAGTCAATCAATTCTCCTTTAAAGGTTTAGAATGTGGTGTAGACAGTCCAGAACCCAACCCCTTATTTAAGTCAAGAGAAGATCTCAAGGCGAGCTACATGGAAAAGAGGAAGCAGTCCCTAGAGGAAACGAGAAGTCTGCTCCCGAGGGTAAGGAACTTATACAGTTCAAAAACATCTCTAGTTTCGGCTAGAGATGCTGAGAAAAATACTTTTAAGATGGCCATAGTGAATGACAAGAGGATGTCTGAGATAGAAGTCAGGCTGGACAAAATCAGCACCCCCGACAAGATTTAGCTGCATAAACAAACCAGTGACATCCTCTACTCAGATTTACTACAGGCCATGGTGAGGATAAACAAATTACAGGTGTTGGTGGAAAAATTGGAAGTCCAGTTAAAGCATGAGAAAGTGGAAAATAAGGCAAATGTTATTCAGATCAGAAAACTACATGCGGACATTGCTAGCTCAGACAATACCCAGGCTGTCAAGAAGTTGCTGGAAGAGAAAGATAATGCGCTCCAGGTTTTGAAGAAGAAGTTGAAGATACCAGGCTCAAAACATGTCCAATCAGCTGAATTGCTAGCTCTCCAGGAGGAGAAAGATAAAATCCATCAGGAGATGATGGAATACAAAGGAAAGGCTCGAGAGCTGCAAGAGGAAAAGGATAGGTGGGAGACTGAGAGGGAGGAGCTGCTATCCCAAATCTCCACGATGAAGAAAGATCAGACTGAGGAAAAGGAGATTATGGAAGAGCTAATGAGCCAAACCCCTACCGGTGATGACTTATCTATTGTAAACATCCAGAAGCCATTAGCTAGTTTTTCTGCAGATGACCTGTTGGTGTCTATGTCCCAAGTGAGTTTGAAGGAGGAAGCTATTAAGGAGTTGAAAGCCGAGAATGAAAAAGTGAAGGCCGAATTAACCAAGATAAGTGAAAGCAGAAAACAGATCTTGCAGGACAAGAGTCAATTACAGAAAAAGCTCGAAGAGCTAAAAGAAAAATGCATTGGGAAAGGCCCTCTTCAGGGGGCGAAACATATTATTTGGGATACCCTGACTATAGAGATAACCAAGTTCCGCCATTACTTGAGTTTTATTGATGATTTGTATGTACTGACAGAGTCCGCCCAACAAAGACTGAAACTGGTGAATGAACACATGGCAAGAAGACCCCCCACTACAGCGCAGAATACATTAAATTTTATGAATTCACTGACACACCAAAAGCTGCACGACATGGGCATAAAAGACAGAATCTCAATAGCGCTGTCGGCGAAGAATATCATCCACAAACACCATTTAATGAATATTGTCCAAGAGAAGTCAGAAGAACTGCTTATGCAAGTCACTAAGTTCAAACAAGAGTTTAAAGAGTTGTTCGAAGATGGACTGTCGTCCTTCTGGAACGAAGAAGGTAGGATGCTCCCGCCTGAACATTATCATCACCTGCTTGTCTGGGCTCGCATGGACCACTCGAAATTTGATAGCTTGGAGAAGAACCTGACAGGGAAAACCATTGTAGACATGTTAACAGAAGATTTCGAAGTCCTGCAGAAGTTCATCGTTATCAGAGCCAGATTGCCCAGGAAATCTTATGAAGCATATATGGAGCTCGAGGTAGCTATTTGGGAGATGATGGAGTGTGACACCCCAAGTTCGGAGTAGTGGAAAGCTGTAGAGCGGTTTGGGAAAACAAAGTATATTCTTCCCCCCTAGGAACAAGTGTCAGGTGCTGAAGAGCTGATGGGGCAAAGACGTGGAGCAGATGGGGCAAAGGCGTGGAGCAGATGGGGCAAAGAAGTGGAGCTGTTGGGACAAAGACGTGGAATGGTTGGCCGAAAGTTTGTTATCCGGTTGATTTGTACTTAGTGATCTGTTAGGAATGGAGTTGTAACAACCTCCTAGTGGTGTAGGAATTCAGTTACAAACTCTAATTTACGCCGATCATTCTGTTATTGATCTGATGGGGGCAGACTTATTGTTTTATCTATAAATTTGTATCTTTTTATGAGATGGGGGTTGGAACCCATCGAATAAAGTGATTTGTGGAGAACATATCTGTTTTATTTTAATACCAAAAATGAATGCATGAGAGCTTTTTCAGAGATTCATGTGTCATTGATGTTGCAGTCTGTGCTTTCTTTCTTTGTGTGATTGTATTTTCCCCTGTGTAACACTCCATTCTGTTTTTTCTTCATATCTGGAACATAGTGTTTGATGACTAGAATTCATATGCTTATGCTCTATTCATCGTTTCAGGTATTATATGATTTTTTCTACTAAAGTTGATATGGAATTCGTCTTAGACGCTCTGTATTGATGGGTTGTTCCCTCGTCCTTTCTATTTCACCCTGATAAATGGAATGACTGCAATTATGTGATTATCTTGCCTTTGATAAGTCTTGTGTATACATCTTTGTGATCTTTTATATGTATATGACTCCGTGCCCAATGGATATGTGATTGTTTCAGCCGAACAAATAAATCTTTAAATATTGTTTACCATCTGGCCTTGTAAGATTTGTATTGAGAGATCCCTCTCTGGAAGAAAATACCAATTTCTTCCTAAAGTGGTTTTGCTGTTACCTCGGGGTGTGCCTTTTACAACCTGGGTACATTCTGAGTGCTAACAAATATAAAGGTTACTGAAATGAATGTTGTATAGAGAACTGTTTTATCTACCAAAACATACTACTGTTAGTATAATGATATAGCTTCCTTTCCTATTCTAATAATCTGACAATCACAGTCTAGGTCTAACACTACTCCATGTACAGAATAATATTTATTCTGATAACTAATAAAAGAAAACATTCTCATAATCAAGCTAACATCTTATTTTATATTTACATCATACTTTCTTCATTTAAATACACCACTTGTGCTAGAGTACGATCTGGATTACTCCAGATGGGGAAAAACGCAGGCAGGATTTATTTTTCATCAAGAATCAATTACTAAACAAGCTAAGATATTCTATCCTCTAAATTTACATTATAACTTGCAATTGCATCATTCATTCACACACAGATAATAACACAGAAATTAATAAATAGCAGAACCTGTTCTTAAAGTTGGTCGACAACAGCAATGGGAGGCCGTTCCTCCCTACCAACTCCTGGAGAGCGCTCAAACAACGACTCCTCAGGACCCCTGAGCCTGCTCTGGTCTCCCTGGCTGGAACTAGGTGAAGCAAATAACCAAGTACTAGTCCTGAGACTCAATACCAGTCCTGAACTTGTCAGTCAATTCTCTCAGCTAAGAAGTTGTATTAGATCAAGTTCCTGCAATTCATCCCTCAAACACCTTCCTTACAGTTTCCCTTTTTCCCAATGAATTCCTTGAAGTGCATTCCACCTGAATGATTCTTCTCCTGGAAAATATCTGAGCAGCCTCAGCTCTCTACATTGGGTATTTTTAAAAGATTGCCTAGGTCTTTTTAGGTTAGTTGTCATTAATTGAGCCACCTGCTCTGATCCCACTTTCTTGGGGGATCATGACCCCAAATGTAGGGAAGTTGCCACCTGCAACATAGGAAATGTTTGAGGATGCTGCCACTCGTCCTTTTGCTCTCCACCTAGTTCCTCCCACTAGTTTGACCAGTAACACTCTTATTAACAGCTCTCCCAAGCTGTTGTCTCCACTTTTTATTTATTAAAAATAAAATATTCAGAATTACATTCCACATCTTTTGACTCTGTTGAGTCATCAGTTTCAACTTAGCATTAAATTTAGCATAATGTCTTAGGAATCAATTTAAAACAAATAACATTATTTTACAAAATTGGGGTATGTGACAACTTTGTTGTTACTGTGGTTTGTATAGGTATTTGTTAACTGACAGTGGTCTTTTACCTTGCTTGCAGGTGCTCGCCACTGTAAATCTTTTACGATGAGAAAATAGACAGTCACCAATGAAGGTCATGGCTCGTTGTTCGTTTTCGGGTAAGCCCGTGGTCCATGTGTTGGGTTTTCACCCTACTTGCATCAGGGTGGTCAATGGAATCACCCAGGGTTTGGGAAAAACCCTCCCTCGACTCGCCACGAGTTATGTTGTTGTTTTTACAGGTTAATGTTGTAATACCTAGAATCAAACCCTAGCTAGTCGATGGGTAGACTCAGTTTAACTGAGCACCGTAAATAGTTTGTTGATGGATTTACGGCCTGTTTAAGTTAGTAGTTTTGTAAAGACAGTTTAGTCTTTTAGACTTGGTTTAGTTTATCAGATGTTTATTGATATACTCTGTGTAATACTAGGGTTTTACCCTTCTTGAATGTAATAAAGTTTTATACTCTGTTTGAATACTCTGTAAGGGTTTATAAATAAAGTTTTGAGACTGAAACTTACGGTCGTAACTTAATTCTTGCTTGTTTTTATTTAGAGTTATAAATTAGGGTTTAACCTGTAAAAACCCTCGTTTGATATAAATTATTCTAGTTATAATAATTACTCAGTCTTTTTATTTGTCCTTAAAGGACTGTGAGTAAATTATATTAGCCTGGTCTATTAATAGTTACATAATTTAATAAATTGGGTTTATTACTTCAATATTTTGTTATTTGTAAATGTAATACTCATAAGGGTTTTAAACCCTTACATTTATTTCTATAGATACATGCTGTTAGTAAAAGAAAAGGCACAGTTTCTTTTATAAGTACATTTTGTACATGTTGATTAGTAATGTATTTCATTTTTGTGTATAAAATTTTTAGTTGGTTCTTTAATAGTTTAAAAGAACTAACTTATGTTTAACCTAGGTTACTAAAGTATATAAGAATACAGATAGATTATGCTCAGAATATGAGCCAGGGTTTATCCTATTTAACTTTTATAAAGTAATAACTTTTGTATTGTTATTTTGTTAATTCTATTACTGTCACAAGGTTTTCTTCAATTTGTTTAAAAGAATTATTAATTTATAAACAATACTGTTTATTGTTGATAATAATATTATTTGTATTAATAACATTATTACCTATGAAGAATGTATTCTCTTAAGTTTATGTTGGTATTTATATATATTATTAAATAAGACTGAGAGCAGTCTATAATAATTGTGTTTATTTAATAAGATTATTTATGTAAGCCTGGTGAAAGAAATAAGAACTTCCCTACCTATCAATACTCTTTATATCTATATTGTCTGTAAGTGTGTAAGGACAGTTCCTTATTAATAATAACTTAAGCATAGGTTAATACTGTCTTTTAGTTATTAATACTAAGAAAAAGAATACTGTAATAGTTATCAAGTTCTTATTTAGAGTTCAGATAGTTGCAGGTAATTTTTTTTTTTTAACAAAATCGTTTATGTTATATTGATAGGATCAGCAAAGATGCTATAAAGAGAACATATTACAACAATCTACCTTATCACTGCATCTCCAGACAGTCAACCTACAAAGCACTAAGGCGGGATTTCAATGCTTACATCCAGATTAACAATAAGCTCATTAAGTCCTACAACAATAGACTTATTGGCTGCGAGATCCGCCTCTACGTTAATCTCCCTAATAATATGAGAGAAATTAATCATCCTGAACATTTTGGACAAGGATCTAATCCTCTTAATCAACCTTGTTGTTCGTTCATTTTTCCCCTTTCTTCCTCCCTTCAACGCTTGGATAATAAACCTGGAGTCACCAAAAACCAATACCTCTTCCACTTCTTTCTTCTTCAGCTGCTTGAGCCCTTGCCAGAGCCCATAAGCCTCGGCCATATTATTGGAGTTGTAACCAATGTTCCAGTAGTATTCTATCTCGATTTTCCCTCCCGGTTCCAGAATAATTCCTCCTCCTCCTGCTCGGCCTGGGTTTCCTTTGGAGGCTCCATCAAAGAACAATTTGAATATTTTCCTTTCTCTTAACCAATTCTCGAATTAGTACTTATCCAGCCTGGTCTCCCAATCCTCTGAGTTTTTAGCATTCATAGAATTTGCGGCCCTAATATTGAGACTCTGCAGCCAATTGTTTTCAGTATCAGTCAGCTTTTCTTTATTATTTGGGATCTTGGAGATACTGACCACCTCTTCGAGTAAAGCATTTGCTTTAGCAGCGATCTTCCATGCTGGCTGAAACTTATCTTGGAATATTCTATGGTTCCTCTCATTCCAAATACACCGGCAAATTATTTTCGGTAGTTTCATCTAGCATGCTTTCAAACCATTTGATAGTTGCAAGTAAATTAGTTAATACTATTGGAAAGAAATAAACTAACAGAATTATATTTACATCTTTACTTAACATAAATAATAAACATTCAACTGATAATACTAGTTCTTCTATTTCAGTATAAATGTATAGTTTATAGAAGTAGATACTATGTAGAAGAATGAATTACATACTTGAACATACTACTGTTAGTAAATAATAAGATTCTGTTCTTTTCTGATATTCTAAATACTCAGTCTAGTTCTAACAATAACTCTACGAAACAGATTAATATTCTTTCTGGAAAAACAACTATCTACTGAAAGAAAACAATTCAATACTCTGAAAAATATAAGTACTCTATTCATTTCATATTCCTATCATACTTCATTAATTTAAACACACTACCTGTGCTAGAGTACGATCTGGATTATTCCAGACGGGGAAAAACACAGGTAGGATTTATTTTTCATCAAAGAACAGATTCAACATTAAAACAACTAAGAGATTTCAAACTTAACAGTTTACAACATAACATATAATCATTCATTATTTGTTCACACACAGATATAAACTTTAACACATAAATTAAAAGATAATGGAACTTGTTTTAAAAGCTGGATGACAACAACAATGGGAGGACGTTCCTCCCTACCAACTCCTGGAGAGCGCTCAAACAACGACTTCTCAGGACCCCCGAGCCTGTTTTGGTCTCCTTGGCTAGAACTAGGTGGAGCAAACAACAAAGTACTAGTCCAAAGACTCAATACCAACTCTGCACACTGCAGTAAGATCTTTCAGCTGCAAAGTTGTACTAGATCACTTTCCTGCAATTTACCCCTCAAACACCTTCCTCAAAATTTCCCTTCCCAATGAATTCCTTGAAGTGCATTCACCTAAATGATTCTTCTCCTGGAATGAGTAGCCCCAGCTCTCTTCAATGGGTACTTTTATTAAGATTGCCTAGGTCTTTTTTGGGTTAGTTGTCATTAATTGAGCCACCTGCTCTGATCCCACTTTCTTGGGGGATCATGACCCCAAATGTAGGGAGGTTGCCACCTGCAACATAGGAAGTGTTTGAGGATGCTGCCACTTGTCTATTTTCTCTTCACCTAGTCTCCTCCACCACCTTGACCAGTAACACTCTTTTTAACAGCTCTCCCAAGCTGTTGTCTCCACTTTTATTTATTTAAAATTTAAATATTCAGAATTACATTCCACATCCTTGACTCTGTTGAGTCATCAGTTACAACTTAGCATTAAATTTAACATAATGTATTGGAATAAAATCAAAATAAGATAATCGTATTTTGCAAAATTGGGGCATGTGACAGTGGGTACCACTAGGGCAATCACTAGAGAGGAGGTGTTGAGTGAGGAAAGTAACGTAGGTAGAGGGAGGGGTGTAGTAACACAACAGAGTTATTGTGTGTGGCTGGAGCGCACTATAGAAGGGCATGTGTGGTAGGGAAGAGGATGAGCGATGGGGATATGGAAAGCACTATAGGGATATGCATATGAGTGGCGTAGCAAGGAGGTGTGATACAGTGAGGGGGGGTGTAGTGCAAACAAAGGTGTGGTTCTATATGGGATGGGATGATGTAGGCGTAGGCATGGGAATGTAGATGGGGGAGAGGTGAGCGTGATGTGTGGGATTTAGCAAGAAGGAGTGTGTCAACGATTTATGTAGGTGGGTGCAGAGGGGGTTATGGATGGTGAAGAGGGAGAGCATTGGTAAAGAGAGAGGGGCACTGGTGAGGAGGATTGTTGGTAATGGAGGAGCGCGGATGGGGAGACAAGTGTAGGCACATAGATAATAGGGGAGGTGTCGAGGATTTACAACGAGATGCAAGTGTGGAGTGGTGACTGTGGACGGGGACTAGTGAGGAGTTGGGGGAGAGAGTTGGTGAAGAGGGAAGGGAATTAGGTAATGAATGAACTGGAATGTAGGGTGCAATAGCGAGTGAGGTGCAAAGGTCAAAAGGGGGAGTTGAGTGTGAGGCTTATATAGGTGGTGTGTGAAGAATTTGAGGGAGATCTAAGGAGTGAAGAGGAAAAATGAGTGTTGGATCATGGAGGTGACGAGTGAGCCGGAGAGGGTTGGAGTGGTGTGGTGGTGGTGGGGAGTGTGTTGAGAGGAGAGAGTGATGGATTGGAGGTGATATGGTAAGGGTGCGTGAGGATAAGGAGTGTGAGGGAAACATTGAAGAAGTGAGGGAGGAAATGTCGACAAAAGGGAGTGATANAGGAGAGAGGGATGGATTGGAGGTGATATGGTAAGGGTGCGTGAGGATAAGGAGTGTGAGGGAAACATTGAAGAAGTGAGGGAGGAAATGTCGACAAAAGGGAGTGATAAGTGTATAGGGAAAGAAGGCATGTGAAGGAGTGATGAGCGAGGGATGAGAGGAGGATGATGAGGATAGAGAACCAAGAGCTCTGATACCACTTGGAAGGTAAAACTTTAGAATATGTATTTAATAATATATTTAATAATTTGATGGTGAATTACAATGAATATATTACAATGTATATATATGCATGAGGATGTAAATGTGGCATCTCTTCAAGATGGCCATTAATCTTGACCTAATAATTAATAATAAACAAACTAATAGGTATAGTAATTTTAATATACATTTAGGTATATTACACTTGATCTTCTTATTAGGACCTTGTAGTCTTTCCTTATTCAAGTGTAGCCAAACTTTGTCTCCCTGCTTGAATATTTTCTCAACCCTGTGGGGGCCATGTATTGCCTTTTAATTTTCATGTAACTTCTTAAGTGTCTCTTGTTCTTGCAAATGGATTTGCCTAATCTTATCAATGATTTTTTTCAACTCTTACTGCTTCATCGATGATGTCTTCGCTCACCTCCCTTGTTGTCCATAACCAACATCCAGAGGTGAGGTGGCAGATACCCAAAATAAGTTTCAATCAGGGACTTTCCAATGGAAGTGTGGTTTGCTCTGTTACAAGAATGTTGGATGTAGATCATATTTTCATCCTAATTCTTCAAATGCTTATGATTGTAACTACTCAAAAGTTGCACGAAATTCATGTTGACTACTTCTGTTTACCCATTCGACTGTGGATGGAATGTTGTAGATATATTCAACTTGGTGTTTGTATTCTGCCAAAGTATAGTCCAAAAGACACTGAGAAATCTAGTATCCATGTCTAAGATGATGCTCCTTAGTAAAGTGCACCCATACTTGCTCAAAGAACATGTTTGTTGCTTCTTGTCCTTTGATGGTCTTTTTACAAGGCATAAGAATGCACATCTTATTGAATAGGTCAACTACCACATATAAATAGTCATGTCCCTTCCTAGTGGTTGGAAACCAACCACAATATCCATGGAAATGATCTCCTATGGTCTTGTAGGAACATGTAAGGGATGTTATAGACATTGCTTCCTATTATTGGGTTTGCTTGTATAACATAGTATGCATCCTCTAATAAAGAGATACATTTTCTTTCATTCTAGGCCAATAAACATACCTTTGTATGTTGGCAACTATATTCCCAACACTAAAATGCCCTGCAACTTTGGATGTGTGAGCCTCTCTCGTGAGTTGAAATCTCTCACCTTTAGGAACATAGAGCTTGTCCAACTTGTAGAGTAACCCATTCTAGAGATGATAGTTAGCCTTGTTATCGCCTTCTTCTACATGGCATTGGCCTTGTAACTATTGAAATACATCCTTGAAGTCCTAATATTTTGTGTATTCCTCCTTGTATGCATCATAGGTGAAGGAAACATGTGCATGAGAGTACCCAAAGTCATGGGTATCCCTAAAAGCATGTGCTAGGTTGTTTGTATTACCCTTCTTATATTTGTTGGTTAGATGGAATTGTTGTAAAAATCCCATCCACTAGTAGTGTCATGTTTGTTGCAGATTACTCCAGGCATACAAATACTATAGTGGATAGTGCTCAATGTGAATGATGTTCTCTTCGTCCATCAGATACTGCTTCCACTTATTAACAATTTTAATCAATGCATATAGTTCCTTATCATATTTAGGGTAGTTTAGGATGCCACCATGGAACATTTCAAAATGTTGGCATGTTTTCCTCTCTCCTTGCATCAAAATCGTTCCCATAATATACCCACTTGCATTTCTCTCCAATTCGAAAGGCGTCTACAAGTTAGGCAATGTGACTTATCTTTCACTAGAGATCCTTATAGGCTTTATGCTGATTCTTTCCCCACTAGAACCCCTTACTGTTGGACGTTATGGAATGGAGAGATGCATCCACGATTGAAAAGGAAGCTATAAAATCTCAAAGGTATTGTGCTAACCCCCAAAAGATCTTAATTTCAGTGGCATTTGCTGGAGTTGACCACTTAGTGATGGCATCCATCCTTTTAGGATCAATCTTAAGTTATCTTCCACCAATCACATACCCTAAACACACCAAAGACTACTGAGAGAATTCACATTTCTTAATGTTTTATACCAGTTGATGTTTTTTCAAGGTCTCAACACTTGCTTGAGATGTGAGATATGCTCTTCCTAGGTAGCACTATAAACCAATATATAATCTAAATACACTATCACAAATGAGTCTAGGAAAGAACACAATACATTATTCATCAAATGCATAAATGTACCTGGTGGATTACACAAACCAAAAGACACTACTAACCATTCAAATCGACCTTGTCTTGTCTTAAAGATTGTCTTCCAAGTGTCTTCTTCTTTCACTCATACTTGGTTGTATCTTGATTTGAGATCCAACTTGGTTTGGTACTTGACATGTTTCAATTGATTTAGCAAATCATAGATCTTGGGAAGAGAGTATAGGTTATTGAGGGTGATTTTATTCAAAGCTATGTAGTCAATACACAAACTCCAAGTCCCATCCTTCTTTGGTACTATGACAATAGGTGACCACAATGTGAGGTGCTTGGTTAGGTTACTCCTTGCTCCAACATTTGTTGCAACTGCTGCATCACTTCTTTTGCTTCCGGGACTGATTATTTGTACAATCCAATGTTCGATAACGGACAATCTAGCAGTAGTTACATCTCATGCTCCACTTCCCTCTTAATAGGTATCCCTCTAGGCTCCTAAAACACTTATTTGTATGACTGTAAAAGGTTCTCCAACTAGTGTTTATCCTCTTTAGTACATCCCTCCACAGATGCCTTTACTTTTACTGATTCACCTTCTTATTGATTATGCCTTAAGAAAAGAAAAACAAACCTCCTTCTTGAACTAGTCAGATTTTTCGCTTGGTTGGAACTTACCAAAGATATATTAGATTTCCCATCCTTAATCAAGTGGTATTGGTTTTCTCTCCTTGTGAATATCACATCCCTCTTACACATGCAAGGGATTCAAACACTACACCACAAACATCTATATTGTGCACTTATGGAAAATTTAATCTTGCACTATTTTGTGACCCCAAGTTATGTATCCTTATTTACCCATCCCAATGGGTAGGTTATGGGTAGGGGCTAGGATGATCATGTACTTCCAATCCAATCTTACTTATTAGATCTTATGCTATGATTTTGCCTTATGAACCATAGTCAAACCAAGCATCAACCTTGGTCTTCTTGATTTGGATCTTGATATGTAAGAGATTTTTCATCTCCTTATCTTCCTTGTGTTGAAGGCTACTTGGATTCACCTCCTTCTGCATTGAAGTGTGGACAATCTTATCATCCAAATATGAACTATTGTCTACCTCTTTTCTCGAATCCACAGCTAGAAGGTTCTTCATCTTAGCATCCTTCTTGTGATTCTCAGTGTTCAACTCTAGATGTAGCTTCCACACTTTTCTTTAGTGTGACCATCGACCATCTATGTTACAATGGTTATGGTGTTTTTTTTTCTATATCCTTTCACTAATGTGCCATGGATGTAGTATTCTTATATTTTACTTTCCACTTCTTCTTCCCCTCCTTTGAAGCATCTTAGTTCTTTTTATTTTATAACCACTTGGCTATCCTTTCTTATGGCCTATATTTTCTAGGTATTGTACTTGCACGCATGCCTCGTTAATTGTCCTATGCTTGAAGAGCATCACTTGCTTCTATAAATGAATGTGTAGAATCCCCATATACTCAAGAAGTATATCTATATTATTGGGCAAGATACCAAGCATGATAACCATCTTCCTAAATCCAGTGGTGTACTCTTGCATAATCTTCCCTTGCCATTGCCTAAAGTAATGCCACCAGATCCATTGGTCCTCTACATACCCAATAGGGAATAATTAGGACTTAATGAGGGTTTTGAAATCCTCCCACTTATTTACTAGTGGATAAACCTCCAACCTAAGTGCCTTTATGTGGCTTTCCCACTGGGTTAATGTAAGACCCTCTAATTTTAGTCGAGCAAATGAAATTTTATGCTCCTCATCTTTTTAATGGATACTAAAATAGACCTCTAATTGTTGCAACCAATGATTCAACTTTTAAGCATCGATGTGACCTTGATAGAACTTGATATCAACTTTCCCTTTCATCTTAAATAAATACAAGGAAGGGGCAATGGCGTTGGAGCTTGGTTGCTCTTTCTCCAGCTCTTACTTTGGCTCCTTTTTTGGGTCACCTCTATGTTTTGATTTCCCCTTTGATCTGACATTGGAGTTAGAGCCTCCAAAATCATCGAAAGTTCTAAAGTTTCTCTCTAGAGCTGCCACGAGAGTCGACATGTTGTGTGAGATATCGATGACTTGCATTTCTAGCTTTGTATATCACCACTCACTATTTCCCATTCCTTCTTCACCAAACTCATCCACCATGGCTTGGTTTTAAATATTTTTTGTTTATTTTTCCACTATATACTATAATTTCCAACAAAATCCCTAATAAAAGGACTATGATACCAATATGATCCATAAAATGCCTTAAATTTATGAATTTAGGGCTGAGTTTGATTTAATCTTAAAAACATATGTTGACCCAAGTTGATGAACATCTATCGATTTCCAAGAAGAAATTGATAAAATCATCTTGGTGGAAAAAATGACTTTACCACAGCTATAAGGGTCAAGAATGAACATAAATGACAAGAGATGAAGAGCCAAGATGTCATTGGCTCACGGACTCTACTCAGTTTTCTTTCCTCCAATGACCCATGTGACACTTCCCATATCCTTACTAAGGGTGAGCCTAGCTCGGTAGTTGTCTAGTAGCCTACGACTAACCTGTGGAAATCCTTTAACTCTACGCTTATTATCTTTAGTTCTTATTATTGCTTAGCCAATTCTCATGTGTGAACATCCAACTATAAACACAGTAACCAACACTTAACTAAATATATAAAGAGACACCAAGAATGTATGTGGAGGCGACAATCGTGAGGTGGGAATCCCTAACACCTCATTTATATTTAACATACTATGGTACAAGGAAACTTGTATATAACAACAGAGGATGCCACGCCCAGTCAAACCTCCAAGAATGCACCCTCAACATCAGCGACTCAAGCCACAAGGTCAACTAGAAACACACTTATGCCCTTGTCTAGGAACCACATACTGTAGCGCCCCTAATCCATGTCTGGGCCTTGCTCTTACACCTCAACTGAAATCTGTTGCAAGTCTCTCGACAAGTTATGCACCACCACTGTTTTGTCGACCATCATGTGCTTACCTCTCTTAGCATCCACACTTTAGAGAGCATGCCCACAAGTCCACCGTGATTTTTCCTCCATGTTGCCCTCACAATCTGCCCAAGCCGTACTCTGCCTCCTCGCAACTCATAAGTATATCGACTTACCCAAGTGCGTCCTACAACACACTTAAGCTTCACCAAGGCACCTCCATCATAGACTTTCCTAAGGCAAGGACGCCTCCTCAAGGTGATGGCATGTGCCTCTCTAAGAATTGAAGATTTGCCACATCATGTCTAAGAAGAACAACTCAAAAACCTCCAAACATCGAATCTCTAGAAAAGGCGCCCTCCTTTGGGTGTTCCCAAAGGAAAGGCATGCCACCTGTTAGGATTCACCGATGCATCTTGTTACATTGGATCCTCTTGGATACCTCTTGCCAACACAATGTTCAATATTTATACTTGAGAGTTGGTCTAAGGGTGCACCTAAGGGATCCTCCCTTGTGACCCCACTCCTTACGCATGTTAAGTCTTTTCCCCACGTGATGTCTTCTTTACTCTAGCTAGAGTTCCACAATCTAATGTGCCCATGTCTTGGGTGCGTTCCCCACTCGACACACTCCATCGACACTATATTTTATTTGATGCCCATTTGTCCTTTAAGCTTGGCATGCTCCTTTTGCAAGCTTCCAAGTCGATCTACCGGTGCACCCAACTTGCCATGCCTTGGGAATCTTGGGTGAATGTCCCATCGCTTGTCTTGGGTGGGATCCTACCCACGCACAAGGGAAGGGGCATTACATCCTCCTCCACTTGACTTGTTGTCATCCCAACAACAATGCATGATGTGGTGCAAGCTCTCTTGATTGTTTGCTAAAGTTTGTTAGGTCTGGGCACACCTCTGTTAGTTTTGGACGCACCTCCTACTTAAGGCACACTCCTTGACACTTCACCCTTCTTGCCTCGATTCTCTAATAGTCCCAAACAAGCCTTCTACAGCATGTTGAAAACTACTATTATACGTTATGCACTCATCTGGCAAGCATTGCTGCAACATGGGTGCACCTATACCAAGTGCCCCTTTCACTGTAATCGGGCACTCTTTCACCCTTGCATTTTATTGCCATGCCCACCTGTCCTTGGGCACTTCACTACCACTTGAAATGTACTGCGGTCACTTGAAGGTAAACCGAGCGCATTGTTGCTCAACTTACCTCTCAACATCCAACATGTGTCTTCCACATATGCGTCCAACTGCGACAACTCTTTTGCATCTTTATGAAGAGCTTACTTATCTTTGATACCATCTGTTTTAGTAGAAATAATGGCAAAGAGCCTAAGTTCTTCTTTTCTCTGATACCATCTATCATGCGCTTCCTGACCTGATTCAATTTGTCATCCTCCGATGGACCATGTGGCACTGCCCGGATCCTTTCTAAGGGTGAGACCAACTCAGTAGGTGTCCGACATACTATGCCTAACTTGCATAATTCCTTTAACTCTTAACACTTATTTTCTTGAGCTCTTATTATTACTTATACAATTATCATGAGTGAATATCCAACAATAAACACAATAACTAACACTTAGATAAATATACAAAGAGACACCAATAATGTATGTGGAGGAAGCACCCTTGAGGTGGGTGTGCCTAACATTTGGTTTATATATAACTTACAATGGTACTAGGAAACTTTTATACAACAATAGAGGATGCTAACCCAAGAAACCCTCCGAGAGTGCGTCCTCAATGACAACGATTCAAGTCACAATGTCAGTTGGCAACACACTTATGCCCCTGTCTAGGCACCACCTATAGTAGTTCCCACATTCCACGTCTGTGCCTTGCTCTCACGTCTCGACCGATCTATCACAAGTCTCTCGATAAGCTATGCACCACCATAGCCTTGCCAAACATCCTAGTATCACCTCTCTTAGCATCCATGCCCTAGAGATAATTCCTATAAGTCCACCATGAGTCTACCTCTACGTATCCCACATAGTTTTCCCAAGTCACACTCTGCCTCCTCGTAGCTCACAAGTATGGTGACTTGCCCAAGTGCGTTATGCCACACACTTAAGCTCCACCAAGGCGCCTCTCCTAGATACTTTCATAAGGCAAGGACGCCTCCTTAAGGTGACGTCACATGACTCTCCAAGAACCAAAGATCTACTACATTTTGTCCAAGAAGAGCAACCCGAAAACCTTCCAACAACGAACCTCTGCCAACCAAAGTGTGCCCTCCTCTGGGCGCTCTCAAAGGAGGGGTACGCCACATGTGTGCCTTAGGTTTCAACTGTACATCTTGTTCCCTTGGATCCTCTTAGGTACCTCTTTCCATCATCGTGTTGCATATTCATACTTGAGTGTTGGTCTAAGGGTGTACCCAAGGGCTTCACCCTTTGGGTTGCACTCCTGCCACATGTTAAGCCTTTTCCACGCATGACGTCTTCTTTACTCTAGTTGCGAGTCCACAAGATAACACACCTGTGTCTTGGGTGTTTCTCTTTTATTGGGTGCATGCCCTACCCGACGCACTCTACCCATGCTATCTTCTATTCGGCACACACTTGGCCTCTAAGCTCAGCATGTTCCTTCTGCAACCTTCCAAGTCGTTCTATTAGTGGGCCCGCTTGCCACTCCTTGGACATATTGGATGCACACCCCATTGCTGATTGACATGCCCCTTGTTGGCGCGGGTTCCTAGCCATGCACCAAGGAAATGGAGTTACACAAGGCTGCATTGATGAACAAATATTGAGCTATCAACTGGATAATTCCCAAGAAAATGGTCAAGTTAAAGGGGTTGCCAATATAATGGATTCATAAGCAAGATAAGAATCAAAGATTTCATATATACAAGGTTTAGACAATAAAGTGCTATTTAGAACATATTCTTATATATATTTTAGAGTTTAGGGGTTAAGAAGAGCTTTCTAGGGGTTGATCTAAAAGAATAGTGGTAGAACATTCTCAATAGATTGATGAACTTGATGAAATTGGTTCAAAGAGACAAGTTGTATGTTAGTGCAACATATGCCTCTATTTATTGACGACTCTTGTTATATTTTTTGTTGCTATACATATATTATTGCTTTAATGAAACACAATAAAATATAGTGTTGATTGACTCATATCAAACTTGGAGTTCTTTTCCCCACAAAGGTTTTCTCCAATTTTAAACATTCTATATACTACTTTATTTTATGTGCAATTTACATTTTTGTTGTTAACTTTTGTATCCAAGTAACTAATACTTTGTAAATTTATTTTGTTAGAGCATTAAGAGAATCTAATGCACCTATTGGAAAAATGGATACCTATTTAATTATTGGTCCAACATTGTGTTACAGTGAAATGGATTCCTACATTTTTTAATTATTGGTCCAATGTTGTATTATAGTGACATGCTTTCTTTTAGTCACTATGCAATGCGATTGAAAAAGTTAGCATGTGGCATGCTTTCTTTTAGTCACTATTCATGTGGCATGCTTTCTTTTAGTCACTATGCCATAACTGCTACTTTAAATCTTTCCCACAAATTGCTCAACTATATCACAACTTGCCCTAAACATTATTCACAAACCCGTATCCTTTGTGACCATAATCAAAATCAATATTCTACTAACAAAAAACCAAATTACAATGTAAAGACTTAGTTAATGCTCTTGACTATTCCAAAACAAAATTAAGCTACACTTTAATTAGAACATTGTAAACTTTCATATAACTAATTAACAAAATTAAATTATCCAACTTTCAACCCAATCAAAGGAGATCAACATTGTTGTTTCTCTTTAGAAATATTGTAATTAGATATAATTTACTATCAGAAATATACAACGCAACGCTTTTAAGAAGGTACGCAGAGAAGGGAATGAGACACACATAGCAGGTAACCACTCAATCATGGTTGGAACTAGAATTGGTGTTCTTCTTCGACCCTCCTGGTTGTTCCCCACATGGCTCCGTCGTTGTCATTCCTTCGACTTTTGCCAACGTGAAGCTGCATAATTCCGATAAATTCGAGTTTTCATAGAAACTTATTATGTAAATCCAAGATTGATTCTCCTCGTGTCATCACACACAGGAGTTTCTTCAAATTTTGGTTTCAAAATTGATTTCATTTCCTTAAGTTTCCCTTCCCTGGGGATGACATATTTTGGTTTCAAAATTGATTTCATTTCCTTAAGTTTCCCTTCCCTAGGGATGCCATTTCCTTAAGTTTCCCTTCCCTAGGGGTAGTGGGTTGCGCTGCCTTAAAATAGAAAAAATTGCCTATCTTTCGGACATTTACACATGCACATCTTTATCCACCCAATCACTATATATATATATATATATATATATACATTTTCATTTATTAATACGACCGAACCAGAGTAAGTGTGTATATATATAATAACCAAACATTTAATGAATTGTTATTATTATTGTACAATATGAGCCTTATACCTTATGAGTCCTAAAATGTGATTATTAATACAAGCTGTTGCCCAGGTTTGATTCGTTCGCACTTTGTGGTATGTTTTTCCAATGGTTTGCTGCAACTCTCCAAGCTCCCTTTCCTTCCAATCCCGTAATTCCTTTGATGGGAATTGAGGTCAAAATCAATCACCCAAAACGGCAGCAATTGCAACTCCAGATTGAACATTTCTGCAGCATTTGTTTCTTCCAGAAGCATGGCCAAGTTCAAGACAATAGGCAAGCATTGCTATTTTATTCTCTATTCTTACGCATTTCTTTATTGCTTGCTTGGATTTATCTAATGTATTAGCACCTGCACGGTCATATAACGAACAATTATAAATGGTTATCCCGGAGAAACTCGAAAGTTTTTAGTTTGTTATTTTTAATCCAAGTTATCCATTTCATTGCTCACATTTCGCCTGCACGATTGCAGACATTGCTGCCAATCTCACAGGTAAGCAACCCCATCACCATTTATTGCAATTTCAATCATTTCAAGGTAATGGGTCAATATATTTCTTCTAAGAAATTTGGGGTTTCATTTCTAACAAATGGGTTTTTTCTTGCACAGATGGTATGTTTAAAGGAATCTACAATGGAAAGCAATACCACGTTTCGGACATCGCTGAGGTGTTGAAGAGGGCATGGGAAGCTGGCGTTGAGAGGATCATTGTCAGTATGAGTTCAATACTTCAGTATTTTCTCACTCATGTTTATTTGTAAGTTTTCTGATCAGGGTTTGCATTTAACAGGTGACTGGTGGATCCCTGAACGAATCCAAGGAGGCTTTGGCCATCGCCGAAACGGACGGTATGCTATCTTAGCCTTGGCATTGACAATTTTCCTTTTAACCAAGTTTTCCTTTCGTGTTTTAATGCATGTTGAAGACCATATTGTCAGACACGGGTGGTCTATGAGGCATCCCCCTGCCAAAAGTTTATCAATCCGGAAGCAGACCTTTGTGCAACTCTGTGGGTTGATGTGTTAACGTCCTCCCTCTCTGCAGTATTAATTAACAGTGTCAGCAGTTTTAATGCATGTTGAAGACCATATTGTGAGATACAGGTGGTCTATGAGGCATCCCCCTGCCCAAAGTTTGTCAATCCGGAAGCAGACTTTTGTGCAACTCTGTGGGTTGATGTGTTAACATCCTCCCTCTCTGCAGTGTTGTGTATTAATCAACAGTGTCAGCAGTTTTGCTGTCATGCCTTGTGGGCCTCTCTGTCTTGCAGTTGTTATATATGGACCTTCTCTGTCTTGTGGTTGTTATCTATCTGTTGTCCTTGATTATAAGCTATTTTACTATAATGGTATGTCTCTGCGATGGTATTTTATTTTACATTGATACTCTCCCTCTCCTTCAGCATTTCCTTGTTCCTTGACGATGTTTGAACCCTAGCAAGCTGAACAAAGCAGCCAGTATTTAACGTGGTAGTAGGTGCTAATGAATCATTTTTACAGGTCGGCTGTTCTGTACTGTCGGTGTACATCCTACAAGATGCAAGGTAAGTGGATCCCAGTTTGTCATTCTTTGTCTCTTCCGTATCGTTCAGATTCTGTTCGTTACGGATATTCTGTGTGAATACCTCATTCTGAAGTAGATTTGGTCCAATTGCTAGGAGTTGGAATTTGCCAAGGTCGACATTTTATGGAGTCATTATATATGTGCAGAATACATATATTGGCTTCAATGGAATAAGCAAATTATATATGGCTATATCTAGTCTGTGCCTCTTTTGCAGAGATAATGTAGTTTATCATGGACAACTTTTTTGGCACACTCTTGGGAAATTGAAACAATGGCTGATTGGTTAGTCGTTTTCTCTTCAGGAATTTGAAGAGAGCGGAAACCCTGAACATTACTTTCAGGAGCTTGTTTCCCTTGCCAAGGAGGGTGTACAAAGAGGAAAGGTTAGTAATTATTATCATATATGGATGATGCCTTTTTGTTGATGTTAAATTGGTCTGTCTTTGGTGAAAACTTGATACATATATGGTTAAAACTTAAAAGAAATGCAGGTCTTCCCTTCAAAGATTACATGCTTAGCCACCAACATCAAAATAGCCTTCCCACTTACCCATGTAAAGTAGGGCAAGTGCATGAAATCTAGCTTAGCAGAATCTATTTCTAAGGATTCAGATGAGCTGAACATTTAACAGCTAGAGGATCCAAAATTCAAAACACATCTGTCGAGTCCAAGCTCCTTTTTAACGTTTTTAATAGTGCAATGTTGAGATCACAAAATAGAATTTGGGGATTGAATGGGAACCAAAAACACCAACCCAAAAACCTGCTCTGAAAAGAGAAAACCAGCACTAAAAGCAACACGCTAGAGCTGCCTCTTAATGTGCTAGAGGGATAATAAGACAAGTTAAGATAATTTATTAACGACCAACAAATGACCTCAAATAGGTCAAAGGGACTGTTAGGTACAAGTAGAGCACACACCATGGGAGCTCAAGGGCCACTCCTAATATAAACCAAAAACAGATCTGCTCTAAGATCTAATATTTCTGGGAAGAAAACTAGAGTGATACATAAACTACGAAGGGCCAAAAACCAAACAACCTGGAGGGGTGCCTCGAAAGAGGGTAGAAAGGGAAGGGATGAAGTCTAAGTGCTTCCTTTTTTTTAACCATGGGAACAGCAACCTCCCAAGTGTTAAACTAGTAGCAACAAGGAAGGTCTTCCTGCATGCATGTGTTCTTGCATGCAGAAGACTTAAAATAGGAAACCAGTTGTATTTAATTTACTTTTCCTAAGTTTACTTTGGAAAATAAATTAAAGTGATCTAAATTAACTTTAGTGAACCACTAGTTAAAGTGAAAGTGAAATTATGGTTTTTGCTTTACCACTAGTTAAAGTGAAAGTGAAATTAGGGTTTTCGCTTTACCTAAAGTTATAAAAGAGAGATCAATTGGTGGAGAGAACACACACACTTGTATTCTGACAGAGACAAGATATAGACAAGAAGAGAAAGTCAGATAGAGGATTTAGCCAAGAAGACGGAGGAGCGAGTAGTAGGATCATTGAGCTTCGTACAGCTGGGCCGTACACTCACACATGAGGGTGTTGAGGTTTAGCTGGGATTTGCCTAGTGATTTTGTCGGGTACTGCATTTGCCAGGTTTGGGTGAATTTGCAGTGATTGTAAAAGCTCCATATTTTCTCATAATAAAATCTATATTTGACTGCTGCACCGGTTTTCCCATCTTGGGTTTTTTCGGGGGTTTCCATACCCAAAATAATAGTGTCAATATCGTGATGTGATGTTGTGATTTATTTCTCAGTTTTATATTCCGCTGCATACTGTAAAAGATATTCATGTGTGGTTATCAGTTGATATTTTGCATGCACTGTTTAGCCCTAGTTGAATATTAAAGGAAAATTTACACCAAGAATATATCCAACAGCCAGCAAGCCAGATATACCAATAACTTGTGACTTAGCAGAGGCTGAGATGTCTCGAAGCCCACCGAGATGAGCCTCTATCCCAGGGGTCGCCTACCCTTTGAGCCTTGTCACAACAGGCCAATGAGCAACCCTACTCCCCATTGGTTTTGAACCTGCGACCTCCAGGGAGATAACATATGTTCTTACCCATTAGGCCCAGTCAGGTGCTCTCTAAGTGCTTCCTAAACCTATCACTCGACGAAGAGGAAAGGCTCCTCTCTTGAGGGTCATCAACATTTGTACGTTTGTCTCTCTTAACATTCAAGGCCAAAGGGAAAAAAGCCATGATAGAAGACTATCTAGGTGAGCTGGAAGACGAAATAGTCCATATTGTGTCTTGTCATCTATAGGATGTGGGTTGCTGTTGAGACCTGGATGTCGAGGTTTGCCCATTGAAAGGACGAGACTTGTTTAGGGTTTGAGTTGGAAACTTTGCACAAGTCTTGTTGGTGTAGAGACCCCTTGCGGTTTCGTGAATCTTGCCCTTGCTATAATGGTGCCGCTATGTACTTGCTTCTTGGTGCCCTTGTTTATTGGAGGCACTAGAAAGGATGCGATTGTCCTTGTAGTTTCTAGTCGGGGGGTTGGCTGAAGCATTCAAGATTGGAGCCCAAGTGCTTCCATCATGAACAAGGCTAAGTGCCATTGGTTCAGATACTGGAAAAAGATGGAGAGGGAGTTTTGAGACTCTTTAAAGAGGTAGTAGAAATGTCCTCATCTCTCACAATAGATGGGCTCTAGAAATAAAATGTTCTTTCATCTCTGTCTCCTGCATATGGCAGAGTTGGTAGATCCTGTCCTCTAATGGAAGCTAATGCTTGGCCTCCACTCAGAGTCTATGAGAACCCACTTGAAATTAGCCTAGAGAAATCCCGAGAGTGTGCATTTAGTGTCATATCATTAAAGGGGGTCAAACAATAAGGTCATATCTCAACTTCATGAAGAGAAAGTCATCTTGGGCTTCAACCCTTGATTGGCTGAGTCAAGTGGCCTGGATGTACTCTTTTATATGTCATCTTTGATAACCCTATGCCTACTTATTTAGTAGATGTCTTAGGGCACACAAAGAATACCTGAATGCAAGGAGGTAGTCCATCAAAATACTAGTTGACCAGAGAAGACTTGAAACCTCTAAAAACCAACAATGAAATTGTCTAGTGGGTCAAGTTGAGGCAATGGCCTTTGAGGAGCACTAAGCAGGTATGGATAGTAGTCCTTGTTAAAGATAGTGCAACTGTGAAACCCATTCTCAGGGAGGATGGTACCCTAGTTAGTTGACTAGGGCAGAGTAAGACCCTAGAAGGTACCCTAGGGCCCCCAGTAGTCTCTTGGGGTTCTTGGTCTGGGCCCAAGCAGGTTGATGCCATGGCAAAGCCCCTAGCATGTGGTTAGGGCCCCTATGTGCCTCTAGGGTATTCTGGTATGGGACCAGGGACACGATGTCCAAGTAGATCCTGCAGGTAGAGGTAGAGACATTCCTGGTCTGGAGCCAAGCAGGTCTTGCAGGTGGTTGATCAACATTCAATCTGGGGCTGAAGCTTAGCTTAGTACTGAGAACCATTCTCCGGAGAATGGAGGACCTGATCAGGGATCAGGTGGTTGATCAACATGATTTAGTCTAGGACTGAAACTCAGCCTAGGGCTAAGAGCCATTCTTTAAAGAATGGAGGACCTGATCAGGGATCAGGTGGTTGATCAACATGATTTAGTCTAGGACTGAAACTCAGCCTAGGGCTAAGAGCCATTCTTTAAAGAATGGAGGATCTTGGTCAGTTAACCAAGATAATGATGTGTGATGTCCTCTCTCCTAATCGGTTACTGCTAGGTTGTTTCTCAAGGGACTGACCACCCCTTGATGATGTCACTAGCACCTAACCCTTATGAGCAGTATTGAGGACTAAAGGATCGTACCATCCAGTTTGGATCTTCCCCTTATACAGTGATGATAAAATATATGAAACAATGTACTTTGAGAGAGAAAAGATTAAAGTCTTTGTTCTTGTTGGTCCTATAGATAAAAGGTAAATGTTTGTCCACCTTTATGGTTCACCTTGATCTTGTGGATATGTGGGTTGTCTTATTGTGACCCTCTTTTGTTGACTCTTGGTCCTTTATCTTACTTGGTCCTAGCACTCTTATTGTGTGTACCTTTGATTATGATGACTCTTACTTTGTGGGTTTTATTTTTGTTACACTATCCTAAGTGCATTTACTTTATGGTTTTAAAGGACCATTGACCCACTTATTGTTTATGGTTTTATTATAGAACCTTTGAACTATTTACTTTATGGTTTTATTATAAAACCATTGGACCTTTTATTATTTTACCTTTTGTCCTTTTATTATTTTTATTATTTGGACCTTTGTAAATGTTTAGCCCAGAACCTTATAAAAAGGAATTTGAGCTTATCCAAGAAAACATATATGAATCTGTTTTCCTTGTCTAGTGTGATTGGGTTTTTCTCCTTTAGCATGTCTCTTGCATCCACGATTGTTATTTCTCCGCGTGTTTGATCCTTCAGCGTGACCCGAGTGCACCAACTGAGCCCGTGATTCCTCCGCGTGTTTGATCCTTCAGTGTGACCTGAATGCACCAGCTGAACCTGTGATTCCTCTGTGTGTTTGATCCTTCAGCGTGACTTGAGTGCACCAGCTGAACTCATGATTCCTTCGCGTGTTTGATCCTTCAGCGTGACCCGAGTGCACCAGCTGAACCGTGATTCCTCATACGTGTAGAGTGACTGCTCTCTGCGTATCTTCTTCTTCAACATAACTGTTCCTCAGCGTGACTGACTTCCCTAGCGTGATTACTGTCATACCCGTGGTCTCTACCCTAGCGTGGTTATACCAGTGTGATTTCCATACCCGCGGTCCCTGTCCTAGCGTGGTTATATTTTTCACCAGCGTGATTTTCATACTCGTGGTCTCTACCCTAGCGTGGTTTTATTTACACCTGTGTACCTGCGGTCTCTATCCTAGCATGGTCGTGTATACACCAATGTGACTTCTTACCTACTGTGCGTGACTTTATATTCACCTTGCAGCGTGACTTCATTCTTGCTCAACATGATCACTTCTCCACCTTCACTTGACTGTGTTTCTAAGTTGCACGAAATGGGGACGCGTTGGAAACATGCCCCCCAAAATTTAGGAAACTGGGAAACGTGATATATATATATATAT
>LPNX010845647.1:115574-217201 GCA_001517045.1 Pseudotsuga menziesii
GGCTCATCTTCATCCTCCTCAAAAATAGAACAAGAAGCACGTCCAATAGTGGATTTCGTGAGTTGCCAATGAGCGTTGGGGATAAGTCGTGATGGCAAAAAGGAGACATGGGTGTTATTTTATAACAAACCCAAGGCATAAAGAACATTCTGGAAGCCTCTAAAACACTAGCCGGAAAAGGCAAAAACCCAAAAAATTAAAAAAAATGATTGTTTTAGGCGGACTGTGGAAGGAATTGCAGGATTTTAGTGAAATTCGATTTGGAAACGGGTTTCCGTTTGAAGGAAACGGGTTTCTGACACGAGAAACGTCCCCCATCAATTGGAAATGCGTTTCCCTGTCGTATAGTACGAGTTTCCGAGTTTCCTTAAGGAAACAGGCTGGTGACGTGGGGGGGGGGGCATGTTTCCTGCAACATAGTTATGTTTTTGTTGGACTTGATCATGTGCTTCTATGCCAAGCTTGCCTGTGGGTTTCGTGTGTTAAAGTATGGTTGTGTAAAAGCATGACTGTGTGTCTCTGCACAACGTGACTGTATTCTTACCTAGCGTGACTGTGTGTCCTTCGTTAATATGACTGTACTGGGTATGACTGTGCTATTAAAGCCTGAGTAATTTGACTGAAGTTTCTCTTCCTGTTGACTAAGAGTCTGAGGTCTGTTTCTGTCTGCTTTAAACCCTCTCTCTCTCTAGGTACGTAAATTGTTTACACAGTTGACTTGTCCCTTTCGGTGACAAGATCAAACCTACAAGTATTTGAGTGTAAGGCTGATTCAAATAATGGTTATGATTCTTTACTGCTGATATCTCTTGTACATTATTTATTTATTTGTTACTGTACATGACATTTTGATGAATCTCAATGACCAACTTTATCACAGAGACCAATGGAGTGTTAAAGTTGAAATAGATGAAAATTAGGTTTAATTCTATTGCAGTTTAAATTGATTGGAGCAGCACTATTCTGAAACTTGTTTTATATTTCTGTTCATGCATTAAAGTTTATTTCTTATGTTAAATTTATCCTAACCCTAAAACTTTAACAGTCCCTACCAGTTGTTGAGTTATCCAAACTTCAAATTTGATGCGAAAGCAAGGCCGACTTGAAAATGGTCTTGATTTGGAAGGGGTGGGTTGCAAATTTTTCTTTAATAATTGCTTGGGGAACTGTCCTCTTGTTTGTGATGATAGTCTGCACACTCTTCGTCCTGTCCCAGTGGGACTCAAGCATATTGGACCCCCAAACGTTAGAATCATAAAGAACCATAGACCAGATGATAGAGTCCATGAGATCTGTCTTTGACAAGGCTCGTGCTGGCTGAAACATAAGCCTATATAGTTTCCCCTGTCTAATCCCAATCACTTTTGCTATTGTGACACTGGATCCCTTAGGGTGAATGAGTACCTGTCCATCTCGGAAAATCACTTTGCACCCTCTGCCCTCTATAGGGAAAACTAACATCGTACTCTTTGCCAACCCTGTGACCAACTACCTTGACCTTGGAATCATCTCCAAGCTCAACATTAAGATCCACATCACTCTTTGTAAGATCTGTAAAGTGCTCATGCACACTTGCCATGTACCTGGAGGTTCCACTATCTATATACCAAACATTGGTAGAAGCTGCACTCGAGGAAAGACATACCAACAAAAATAACTCTCTCTCAAGTCTAGCAGTAAACTCATCTACTTTAGCTGAAGCTGCAGCTTGTTTCTTCTTTTTTTTGTTACGACACTAACCTGCATAGTGCCCCATCTTATGACATACAAAGCACTTAACTTTGCTCATGTCCTTTTTCTGTTCACCCTTTGACTTAGTCTTGCTTGTTTGACTTTCCTTGGACCTGTTCTTGCCCTTTGCTGAAAGAGCCACATTTTCTTCATCATCATCCTCCTGGTGCTGGCCTTCCTGTATGGAATTAACTTTGATCTCCTCCTATATAAAGTCATCCCAAAGTGTCTCCCAATCAGGAAGATGTTCCTTGGAAACAATACATTGAACTAATGTATTCCATGGTTTTGAAAAACCTTTCAAGGCAGTTCTAACTAGTTCGGCCCCGTCTTCTTTTTCTCCAACAACCCCTAGTTGATCATGAATCTGTGTCAACTTGGTAAGGTATGATGCAACTGTATTAGTGTTAGTCATTTTGGTGTTTCTTAATTTTTCTCTCAACATCATCTTTCTATTTTCATTGTCAACCTGGTATAGCTTGGTTAAAGATTCCCGCATCTCGTAGGCATTCTTTTTCTCGATTACATGATGAATGACATGGTTTTTAATGGCATCATGGATTATCCGTTTGGATTTAACATTCTTTTTATTATATTCAGCCAACAATGTTACATCTGTAGGAATAGTGACAACATTCTCAACAATGTTTCACATATCTTGTTCCTCCAACAACAAGGCAATCCTTTCTTTCCATGGATTGAAATTTTCAGCCCCCTCTATTCTATCCTCAAACCTATAGCCACATGACTTGCTTAATTGATAACAAGGCCCAAACCTCTTTTCGGCGAACAACCTGCAACTCTCTTGCAAATGTTTGTGTCAACTTGTTTGGTTTCACCTGTTAGTATTAATGCTCTGATACCATGTAAATTTTATAGGTTCAAGTCTTGGTTTTTGGTTTCAATAAATTGCTTGTCTCAGTTTAATGCCCATTCATAAATGCATTTTCAAAACTAGAATTTATAATAAAAAACACATTGAATCTTTTACTTGCACAGTGGAAACAAGAAATCAAACCATTCAATTACACAAGATATTTTGGGCAATGCCACTGGAAAAACCTCAAAGGGAAAACCAATAGGAGATGAAATTTTTATTACGGTTTCTGAGATTTTTTTTGGAAATTATAGCAAGAGAAAAATGAAACAAGTGCATATCGTTTTGCGTGGCAAACTCGGAAATTTTAACAGCTGAACTGTACACCTCCTTGATTCCTGTGCTGTACAACCTGCAATAATGCATTGTACGACCTGCCTCGATTATTGTGCCAAACTGCTGTATGGTTGCTTGCAATAAATGGTGTATGACTTTCTCAATTTCTGTGCATAATTAATGCTGTATGTCTGACTCGAAAGTCGTGCCTTGTACCAGCAATAAAATATTGTATAGTCTGCTGCAATTTCTATGCCAAACTGTTGCCTTGAAATCTATGCCAAATCTCTTCACATGCATGGTTGACTTGCTGTAGTAATTGTTGTTTTCTCTCCTTGGGATTTGTGCCATCTTTCTCCTTGAGAATTGAGCCCTAGTTTGCTGCAATATTTTCTCTCCTCTTTTTCTCTCCAACTTACGCTCTCTCTCTCTCCTCATTAAATGAATAATTAATGAGTGTCTTTTCCCTAGATTTCCTTTTTATCTCTTCATGAAGAAGTTATTTAGATCTAATGGTTGAGATTAAATCCTAGGCCATTCAAGATCTCCGGTTGTGATATAATCTCTGATTATCAAACCTAAGTTACTTTATTCCTCAAAAAGCAAATAGTCACCTAAATATTATAAATATAAAGTTAATATCTAGAGACCACTTTAAGTCCCCCACATGCTAAGACACCAAGCCTATGTAGAAGACATTTCGAGCTATAAACTCAACCAATATGACCAAGTAATTTACCTTCTAAAACTCCGAAGATTGACCTTTTAGGGTTTAGAGCTACGTTGATGGGGGCATGGAGCAGGAAGCGGGAGCGAAGCGAAAAGCGAAATTTTCAAAAGCTTTCGAGGTGGGAGCGTTTTTATATAATATATATTTTTATATATTTTGATGCATATATGTCAACAAAACCATGTAGAATGTTGAATTAGTTTCAAAAAGCATAAAAACATGGATTAAACTAGTTACTATATAACATCAATCATCTAGGATTCTAGTAGTTATAACGTATAGTATTGTCATCAAATGATCAATCATCAACCATAACATCAACCATTTTAAGTTTTTCAATATATAACATTTGTCATGACTCATGACTCATCAAAGTTTCAAACTCATATCTCTTGTAACAAAAGTTACCAAACTATAACAAACAACATCAAATGATCAACCATGAAATGAAACGATTCACAAAGCACGTACTAATGAGTAATGACCAAATTTCAAAGTTCAAGCAATTATAATATGCTATTATGTAGTCAACAGTGCAAATTTTCAAGCAATGAAATTCAAAGGTAGGTTCAAGTTTCATATAATGTTTTTAAAATATTTAATTGAGTCATAGAGTCACCATAGAAATATTAAAGAGTCAATAGTTACAATTTGCAAAGTAATGAAAAATTAGAAAAAGACAAGCACTAATATTTTCTCTTGCAATGGGAAACTTCTAATTTCTTTTCCCTTGATCTATGAGCACTGCTAGCCTCATTGTCCCGAGTAGGTGGAAGTGGTCGTGAACTAAGTCCAATAGCTACACGACCCCCACGTGAGGATGGAGGTTATGAAGCTGTAGGAAAAATTGGTACAAGTGGGATAGGTTGAACACAACTACTAGAGGGGGGTGGCATCTCTGTTGCACGGTCTGTTAAACTAGCAGCAACAAGGAAGGTCTTCCTGCATGCATGTGCTCTTGCATGCAGAAGACTTAAATTATGAAGCCAATTGTATTTAACTATTTTTCCTAAGTTTACTTTGGAAAATAACTAAAGTGATCTAAATTAACTTTAGTGAACCACTAGTTAAAGTGAAAATGAAATTAGGGTTTTTGCTTTACCACTAGTTAAAGTGAAAGTGAAATTAGGGTTTTCGCTTTACCTAAAGTTATAAAAGAGAGATCAATTGGTGGAGAGAACAGGTGGAGAGAACACACACACTTGTATTCCGACAGAGACAGGATACAGACAAGGAGAGAAAGTCAGACAGAGGATTTAGCTGAGAAGACGAAGGAGCGAGCAACAGGATCATCAAGCTTCGTATAGCTGGGCCGTACACTCACACAGGAGGGTGTTGAGGTTTAGCTGGGATTTGCCCAGTGATTATGCCGGGTACTGCATTCGCCAGGTTTGGGTGAATTTGCAGTGATTGTAAAAGTTCCATATTTTCTCATAATAAAATCTATATCTGACTTTGCATCGATTTTCCCATTTTGGGTTTTTTCCGGGGGTTTCCATACCCAAAATAATAGTGTCAATATTGTGATGTGATGTTGTGAGTTATTTCTCAGTTTTATATTCCGCTGCATACTGTAAAAGATATTCATGTGTGGTTATCAGTTGATATTTTGCATGCACTGTTTAGCCCTAGTTGAATATTAAAGGAAAATTTACACGGTCAACATAATCATCACCCAAAAGTTCAACTTCCAAGTGCTCTAAAACCATGGCTCCATCCTCCAAATTGTTCTACTTTGGGTTTTTGTCACTTTTGTTACGTTCACAATAATGAGACACCAACCTCAAGTTTTTGTGTACAAAAACCAAGCTTTTTGCTCGGTTTTCATTAAGGTTGTTTCTTTTCACACTGGATGAAGCTATAGGTGCTTTAACACCTCTTTGCAGAAGAACTGTTGACCACCTGTGAAAGCACTTTGACGACCAATTTATGCAATTGTGTCGTGGCGGAACCATACATGTTCTACCACTCGATAGGAACCAATCTCTCTCGATCTTTGTTTGCATGCAAACTAGCGAACACCCCATGTTGACTAAGGTATTTGCTCAATTCAGCACACAATATGGCACTATCCTCTTCATCAGGGACCAACTTGTCTATAGCTTGCATGTACCCAACTTGTACCTCTAGATTTGTGTGGGGTTTTCTCTTGGTCCCACCCCCAGGTGCTGGTTTGGCCAACCAAGATGGAGAATAATATTTTGGTGTAAGGACATAGGGTAAGGCATGGAGTGGAACATTCAATTTATCCCACTTGTTGACCACATGCTTTTGAATATGCTCATACAAGATGGCATCTTTTGGCTCAACAATATCCTTTATTTGGCCTAGCATTGTATCCATTTGCTCCTACACCTCCCCAATTATCAACTTATCAGTATATGCAAACTAAATTATGTTATAAATGGGCTTGGTGAATTGCAACACATACCTGACAGTCACCCAAAACTGACCATCACGAACGATGTCCTCCACCTCCTGAAATTCATGCCTCTCATATGCGGATGTAGCCCTATCTTTCAAAACCTGCAATGAATCACTTGATACCATGCTAGCCAATGCCTCCCTTACCTTCAAAAGGTGCCTGAAGGTAAGGTAATAGCTACCAAATCTAGTCTTTGCAAGCTTCAAAAGCTCCAACCTTGAGTGACTGTGGAAAATGTGATGGGGGCATTACTATGATTGGTAATAAATCTTATCATGCGCTTGCCTTTCTTGTACAATGAACCATTCCATTTATAATCATTCTCCTTCATCTTAATTATGTCATGCATCAAAAGGTTCAATGTGTGAACCAAACACCCAGACCAAAATATGTTGGGGTATTTATCCTCAATGATTGCTTCCGCTCCTTTACAATTAGCAGCATTATTGGTAATGAACTAGACGACATTGTATGGCCCGATAGATTCAATGGTTTTAATTAAGGCTTCTGCAATATTGATGTCGGTCTTGAGCTGATTCGAATAGTCATGGGATGAAAGGAAGATTGCACCACTGGTGGACACCCCAAGAATATTTATCAATGGCTTTCCCTTTACATTTGTCCAACCATCAGATACAATTAATACCCCATATTCATTCCAAGAATATGTGAACTTCCCCAAAGCATTTTGGATCTTGGTTTTTTCCTTGTCAAGTCCCACGGTTCTAGCTTTGTCATACCTAGGGCTCCTGTATCCTGTAGGGGCACTTTGGATGGCTTCAACTATTTCATGCCAATAGGGTGAGCAAATAACATTGAATGGTATGCTACATGCATAGAGAAATCGAAACACTTTTGCATCCACATCATCCTTACCACCTTGGTCAAGGAAATCTGATATTGTTCTACCCCCCGAATGCAAGGAAGAGAATCCACTGCCCATGGATGGATGGGGATCGAGTACCGAATGTTCTATGTGAGCTTGCGGTATCCTGTTCAACCCTTGCCTTCTTAGATAGGTATTGTGCTTCCTCCTCTTCACTCTTATATTTTGCTCCATCATTTGATGGCACTTGTGTACAAGTTTTGACTCCTAGAGTCTTGTTTTCATCTCATGGCATAACCCCACATAAGTGCTTTCTCACACCGGTATATGAACCTATGTACGTTACTCCACAATGGGGGCATGTAAATTTTGTGGTTCCACCCCCTCCCCCTCCTCCAAGCTTTGTGACATATTTCCACAAGGGTGTTTGGTTGTCTTTGGTTTTCTTTCCATCACCACCCTCTCTCTTTATCATTTTCCTCATCCTCCTCTTCCTCTCCCACCTTTCCTTAATATGTGCCACTACCCACTTCATTTTCTTCATCATTTCTCCTCCTATTTCCCATCAACACCATCATAATAAACAATGGAACCAAAATGACAAACCACATTGTGATTGACATACCCATCACCATGCTTGTAGTCTTGTAGAGGTTTAGAGAATAACTCTTTGCCTGCAATGGAATGGGGGAGAAGGAACGGGAAAGAGTAGGAGAAGAAAACCTACAAGCATTCAAGCCATAAACAAATACAAGTTTGTATGGAAAAAAACAAGAATGAGTTTAGAGCCTACCTCTTTGGCTCTCCAATGGTGGTTGAATCCTATGGCAGCCGCCTTCAATCTCCCCTCCAAGCTCTTCACCAAATCTCCAAATTCACTCCAAGCTCCACAAACCCTTGCAAACATGAATCCGATGGCAACAATGAAGTCAAATGAGGTTGGGGGGTGCTTTAAACCCCCAAGCAAACTCTTCCAAAAAGACAAAAAATGGTTTCCTCTCCTCAATCCGTGGGTTTGATGTCGGAGTGAATTCAGGAGCGATTTTTAAATCATCGGAGTGATGAGGGAGTGTTCGGGGAGCGAACACTCTCAATTGCTCCCTCATCGCTTCGGGACAAGGGGCAGGGAGCGACTCATTATGCACGGGAGCACGCTCTACCAAATTGCTCTCGAATGAGAGCGAATGTAAAGCGCGCTTTGCCAACAATTCTCGAGAGCGAATGTAAAGCGCGCTTTGCCAACAATTCTCGAGAGCGAATGTAAAGCGCGCTTTGCCAACAATTTGCTCGGAAGCGAGCTTTCAGAGTGGGGGCGAGGGGGGAGGGTGCTCCCTCGCAACGTAGATTTAGAGAAATACCATACTTACGACAACATTCAAATCCTTGTTGGAGGTGATTGAGGTGATCCCCCCTTTTCTTGGAATAAATTGTGAGATCATCGTCATAGTTTTCCAAGATCTTCTACATGATATTTTTGAAAGCATAATCCATGGCTCTCTGCAAGGTAGCTCTGGCATTCATCAAACCAAAGGGCATCCTAAAGTACTTGTAAGTACCCCATGAGGTGATGAAAGATGTCTTGGCCTTGTTCTCTTCCTTTATTGCAACTTGATTGAAACCAAAGAATCCATCCAAGAATGTCAAAATTTGGGAACCCTTGATTCTTTGTAAAAGATGTTCCATATTAGGCAGAGGGTAGTTATCTTTTTTGGACACTTCACTCAAATTTCTAAAATTCGCACAAATCCTTATTTCACCTATTTTCTTTCTAGCAACCATCGAATTTGAGAGCCCCACTGAATATCCGATTGACACAATAATCTTAGTCTTTATCATTTTCTTGAATTCTTTATAAACCGGCAGGGCGAACTTCAGATTTATTTTGCCCCATCCTTTTTCAATGGTATGGAATGTTTAATGATGTCCTTGTTGTAAGTCTTCAAATCGTCGTAAAACCATGCAAAAATGTCTTTGAACTCTTGGATCAAATTTTCATTTTCCTTCTTTTCCCAGGGAGTGACTCCTTTGCCAATCTTCACGAGCTTAGGTTCTTAGGAGACCCAACATTTTCCTCTTCACATTCTTCTGGCTAAGGCACTCCGTCTTTCTTCTCTTTGTATTTATCATTTTCGTCTAAGAGCTTTTTCATTTGGATTTGTTTGAGCAGAACAGGGTTTTGCCTTTCTCTATTTGGAAAACATTCCCCATTCCAATCTGTAGTTCTAAAAAGATTGTTCATGAATCTCTGTATCTGTTTATCATCTTCAAATACATGCTAGTTCCCCATGTTATTAGGCACAAAGGACCGAAAAATATTTCCATCTTTCCTTTTTTCGTAAGGCCTTCACACGGAGATAAGTTGCCAGCGGAAATTGCTAATGCATCGACGTGTTTGTTCTGAGAGCTCGGGGAACCGCTTTTAAATATATAGCGATAGAATCTTTCAAGGCCAAATGAATTGCATCCTTGTTTCTTTTTAACCTTTCATTCTTACAGGCAAATTTTCTTTTTACTTGCATCATAATAAGGTTAGAGTCTCCAATAATTTTCAATAATGTAATGCCCAAATCTTTAGCTAACTCAAATCCATGTAAATGAGATTCATACTCAAGCCACATTGTTAATACCATCAAATTCTAAATAAAAAGAAAAATGAGAAGCATCACTAGACGAGGAAGTTAATACAACATTTGCACCCATACTTGATTGGGATTTAACCCCATTAAAATTGATCATTTAGAACTTGACGGTATCTTGTTGAGGAGCAACATCAATGGCATAGACGGTCTAGGATCCAACATCTTCCTGGAAACAAACTATCTCATTCTCTGGGTCTTCTGGATCTTCTACATGATATCTTCTCATCAGTTCTCTATGTAGTACGACAAATATTCCTTCGTCTATTGAAATGGTGGCATATGACAAGTCCATCTATATGTTACCACCTAATTCGTGGCCCCTTTTCTTGACAGTAGCTCACCCCATGCTTCTAGCATGTCAATGACAACAATATCCATCAATAACTCAACAGTAAGGTGTTGACTCCTTCGTTTTTGGAAAGGACCATAATTGTAGAAGATTGCGTGAAAACAAGCAGAGGTTGCATAAATTGTTAGCAATTGCAACCGTATTGGGTCCACTCCCACAATTATTTAAAGAACGCAAGGCAAGCGAGTGAGGGTGCATATGGTGGATTTGGGAAAAGATACAGTACAGAGCTTATGGTCGAAGACATTCTCCTAGTTGAGTCTGAGTTTTGGGCTATGTATGTGGGTCACGGGATTTTGGGTTTTGTTGATGTACTTAGATCTGTGACGAGTTATTCTGCTGACTAAAGACTAAGGATGTAGAGCCGCTTGAATGTTTTGTATTGAAGATCCATAGATGAATATGGATGAAGATTATTGGGCCCCTTTAATTTTGTGTATGTGATGAATGACAATCTCTGTTCTTTGCTTTATACCCCTTGCCTAATAAATATATTTGATGATGTATGATGAATGTATGTTGCGGTATGATAAATGAATAGACTGTTACCTAGTTTATCCCTACAACTAACTCTCCTCATCACAAATAGGTCTAGGCTGTGCTTCGGGTGATACCTTCTCCTTCAACGGATTGAAAATGCCAGCACACTAGACTACAACGCCCCCTTTGTTGGCTCCTTGGTCTTAATTTTGAGCCAAAAAGAGGTTCTGTTGTCGAGGCTTGGTTTCTAACAGGACGTTAATTGCATGGATGCACTTGTATTTAAAAACAACATTCAAGATTGGTGGGAAAAGAGGCTCAAAGACTTTGTAAAACGAGAAGCTGAGTTACGAGGGTGGGCTCCACCAAAGCTAAGAGAATACATCCTTTACGAAGGACCGATATTGGATTAGTATGAAGTCTTATGGCTTGAGCTTCCTGTTAAATCATTCAAGTCGTTAAAAAGACTTGCGGAAGCTTTGGAACGCAGCAACTGACAACGAAGGATTATGTAGTGTACTCAAAGAGACCTAATAGTATTAAACTGTCTGGATACTCCGCTAACTAGAGCTGTTGATTTCTAGGTAGAAAACACTTTGAAATGGTATATTGTGGAATTTACAACAAAACACAACCAGTTTGTATCCAAGGCTGAAAAAGATCTCAGGAAAGGAGCAAGTGGTAGGACAAAAGGATTTTTGTTGTGGATTAAGACCTAGATGGACAAATTTTTTCCATTGAACTTGATTAGAATGGAGTAGTAAAACCCTCGCGCCATTGGGGGAGTGGTCGAGGTGATGGTGCAAAGTTGCAGAAAGTAGAAGTTCTGCACAATGGACGGGGGGTCTCTTAGTGACACGAGGGTTGAGCATGTAGCAAGGAGATTGACAATATGCAAAAATTGGTGGAAGACACAGATGAGAAAAGCCAAGAGAAGAGGTGCGCAACTAGAAGAGGAGTTGTGGAATGGAAAAAAATAGAAGTGAAAGAGAATGTCCTCGACCATAAGCTTTGTTCTCTGCCTTTTCCTGAATCCATCGTATGCACTCTTGCTCGCTTGCCTTGAGTTCTTTATTTAGTTGCAGGAATGTATCCAATACAGTTGCGAACTTGCGATCGCTAATTGTTTTTGCAACCTCTGCCTTATTTTCCACGTTGTCTTCCCTGACTATGGTCCTTTCCAAAAATGAAGGAGCCAACATAGGGTGTGCTACAAGATTGGCCCGATCATATTTGACTAATTGACAAACTTTAACTTCTCGAGAATCTATAACACAAATATTTCAATATGGTCTTGCAACTTTCAACCTAAACTTTTACATTATGGGCAACATCACATTTGTCGAGGCACCCGAGTCTAACATATAGTTGTGCAAGATTAGATCTCCGATCATCAACAATATAAAGAAAGGTTGATTTGTTGGATTTTTGTTCTTTGTAAGATTTGTATTCCTGAAGGATTATGGGTAAGTATCCGTTTTCCTTGACAACACATGTATTTGTCATTGTCGTTACTATCTCTTCCAATTTCAATGATTTAACTATTTGACTTCTCATTGACGGAATTTTTACCAACTCAACCAATGGAATTGTAACCCTTAAAGCATTTATTGCACTTGAAACATCAAAAATGAGATTTTTATCAGTATCACAACCAATTGAAGACTTACCTGCATTTACTTGAGTTCGCACGAAAACTTCGTCTTTAGGCACTGTGGTAGCTTGCGATTGGCTTGCTTGTGGAAGAGCCTTCCTACCCTTTTGATAGGTAACACCTTTGAACCTATTCTTGTACATTTTTTAATCTCTTCATGGGAAGGCATCTCTCCTAGGAGCTTTGTAATTTTATTAGCTTTGACATATTTCTCTTTGACTTGTTTTATGTTCTCATTGGATCATTGAAATTGTTGTTGATATTTGAACAAGTTGTTACATAAATCAAGATCATCTTTGATATCTTGATTTAGATCTTTCTTCATTTGTTGGAAGCTAAGTTTCTAGGAAATGTGGGGATGGGGATGGGGACTGGGATGCCACTTTTTGAAACAAGGTACTTGGGTACGTCGGGGGTACTATATACACATTATAAAAATAAAACAGGTCACATTCACATCATACATACATATTTCAGATTTCTCATAAATTATGAATCATGATTCATAATTCTAAATTCAATGATTCATTGAACAATGAACATTTACATTGAAAATTTGATAAATCAGAGACTCACAGTGGATGTCAAGTTGAAGACTAGAAGCTATATAATTAATAATATTATACTATGCTGCACTAGCCTCAGGGAGGGGGGGTGTGGGGGATGCAAGGACGAGATGGACGGTTAGAGTGCACCCTCAATTTTTTAGGGGACGATAGGTTGGGGACAACAATTATATATATGCACATTAAAAACATTGAAATAAAAAGTAAAACTGATCATAAAATTCAAATTAAAAAAGGAAATATAAAGTATTGTCCAATCATAATTATCCATTGTTAAAACAAAATAGTAAAGACTCTAGATACATGTTTAAGATCTAAAATTGAAAACTTTAAATAGTTCTAACTTCTAAGTGAACTATTAAACAATAACTTAAAACTTGAAAGTCAAAACAGTAACAAAAATTTAAAAATTTACAACATTGTATACATGAATGACAAATCATTTCGAAATTTAATTAGCAAATAAATTTATATTCGTAATTTGACATTTGTAAATACTAAATTATAATTTTAGAAAACTATAATTATAATAGCATGTGTTGAGATTTTTACCCAAAAAAACAAAATGCAAGATATCAAATATGAAATACCTGTGCTGTGCAATGTGTTGTGGCTGAGAGGGGCAAACTCATTGTCAGTGTGAGGTTGTGTTGAACCATGAACTCAAACTTTGAGCATGTGTCGAGAGCTCGAGATTCGAAAATCTTTGTGTCCCCCTGCACCCCCTGTTGGGACGAGTGTACAATAAAACTGAGATACAAACATGGGTGAACAATAACATCTCTAAATCTTGAAGATCAGGCTCCACAACCAACAATGTCCCACTTAGAGACTGAACACAACAATTCCATCGCTACTGCAATTGCTGGACTATGCTATTTACCTTGGACTTGGCAAATTTCCCTTCTTCACCTTCATGCTTGAAGGCCAACTAAAACCGAGTAGGAACTCAGTTTCTCTCTGGTTACTACCTTTGTCAACATGTCTGCAAGATTCTGGCTAGTATGTATCTTTTCCAATTTTAACAATTAATCTTGCAGAATAGATCTTATGAAAAGGTACTTGAGTTGTATATGTTTAATCTTCGAATGAAAGGATGAGTTCTTTGCAAGATGAATGACACTCTAGTTGTCATTGTATAACCTGCTATTCTCTTGCTTCTTACCCAATTCCTCCATGAACCTCTGCAACCAAATCATCTCTTTACTAGCCTCTGTAGCAACAACATACTCTGCTTCCGTTGTTGAAAGTATAACAACCTTTTGCAGTTTTGAAACCCAACTTACTATTGTTCCACCCACAATAAATATTGTTGTTGTACTTGTAACTTTGGAAAATATTCTAAAGTATATTATCATTGTATGTTGTTGTACCCCCATCGGAGATTTGTTTACCTCCTTTCAGGATGTTATTATTGTACATGGTCCTTGAGGTACAACCTCCGTTGTAAGTTGGGGCAATAGTCCCTAGTATAATAGTCCCTAGTATAATATTATGTAATGTACTTTTAGAGTCTCTTTAGGAGAAGTTGGCCCTATTAGGGTTAGAGGTTGGTCCAATCAAGTTGGGAGGTTAGTCACTTGAAGGAGAGAGAGACAAGGAGACTTCTTCTTATTGGGTTTTTCATCTTGTGATATTGTCTTAGTGACAGAACTATTCGGAGGAGGTTTTGTTGAATTTTAGCATTAGCATGAATACTTAAAAAAATTTGCAGATTAACTTTAAACAAATGACAAGTGCAGTAAACAACATTCATCACATCAACACAATGGACACAAGAGTTTTCCACTGGGGAAACCTTTAAAGGATAAAACCCCCAAAAAGCATTAGTATCTCATCTCGTAAATGAGACGACTTAAATTCTTCAAAAAGTTCCACAAACCACAATGGGGTTAACCACAGAATTCAGAAGATCAATTTCCAGAACTACATCAAAATTGCCCAATTAGGGCTTTTCTCTCTCCTGCCCTACAATTGCAGGCTGCCCGAAATTCAGTCTGCTGCACAAATCTGAACTTTTCCCTGTCAGACTGCCCGGTTGTACTACTGCCCAGTCGTACCTTTGCTGACTGGCCATACCTCTCTTGCTCGGCCGTACTTCTCTTCCCGACCTGTCTCTCTGATCTATCTGCTGCTCTGATCTGACTGTCAGCTACCTGGAGGGCTAGCAGCCTAGCCCGAGCCCTTTTTGGGCTGCCCTAAGGGTCTGTGTAGCCCCGGGTTGCTACAACACCCTCATGGGTATGCCTAAAGGCTGTCCGGAGGGATTGTTAGGCCACGACAACCCTTAAGGGTTTGCCCTAAGGCTGCCCAAGGGTTGGCCGTGAGCCAAACCCTCATGGGTATACCTGTAGCAGGTTGCCCGTGGGTGCCGAGAGGGCAGTGCCCTAAAGTGGCCTACCCGGAATGTAGAAGAAGGGCTGCCCTAGTAGATTTGCCTAGATCTGTTGGTGGCTGCACGGATCTGTGGGTGGCTGCCCTGGGTTTGAAGGTGGCTGAAGATGAGGGTTTGACAGAGACCCTAGTTGAATAACTGAAGATGAATTTGCAGATGAAACCCTAGTTGAGGTTTTAACTTTACATGAATGATGATGCCATAACTAGACTCATCCATGCTAGGGAACAATCATTAACTTCTTCTTCAAACCTCTAAGATCTTCTCATGGAGCAACTGTACTTGTGAGGGCAAGTGTGTGTAATAATGAATTGGCTTGATCTTCTTTTATATCCTTGAGTCACCTGTAAGTGGACCAAAATTAGAAAGAACAAAATAATATTATTTTANTTTTAGCCTCAAAAAGTCCTTTATGTCTTTTTGACTTTTACCAAAGTCCTTAATTATTTTTGACTTTCACCTGTGGGTTTTACCTGTGGTCCAAAAGTCCTTATGTATTTTTGACTTTTGCTTTTAGCCCTTTTTCCAAGTGCCCCTGTGGCCATTACCTGTGGTCTTCTAATTCCATTCAAAGTACATCATCATAAACCAAGATCAGGTACTAGGGTATCTTACCCAAGGGTAGATAAGCCTTGGAGAAGACCACAAGCCCATTGATCAAGGGTCAGAGTGTCACACATGCCTAGACCAAGTCTAGGGTTCATAGTGACTTCCTGGTAACAGACCAGGTGCCTCAGCCATAGGCTACATAATTTGACCCTAGGTCAAATACTTGGTAACAGACCAAGCGCCTCCATTCTCCAAGAGAATGGCTACTCAGAACTAAGTTGAGTCTACCAATTCTAGATTGGTCCACATCGTGGTCCCGGACTAGATGTCTACCATTCAACAGAATGGTCACTCAACACTGGGTTGAGTCTACCCAGGGCAAAGCTGGGTCCATATCATGGTCAAGGACCAGATATCTACCATTCAACAGAATGGTCACTCAACACTGGGTTGAGTCCACACCGTGTTCTTGGACCAGGTGTCCCCATTCTCCGAAGAGAATGGCTCTCGATGCTGGTAAGAAAAATCAACACTCCCTCTTAGCGAGAGAGGCATTCTCTGCCATACCAAGCTTGTCAAGAAAGTACACGAACTTTGATGCTGACAGAGGCTTGGTCAAGATATCTATGATCTGTTCATTCGTACGAATGTAGTGCAACTTCAGAGCACCTCTCTGCACTAGGTCTTTGATGAAATGATACCTCATTTCAATGTGTTTCGATCTATCATAGAACACTGGGTTCTCTGAAAGCTTTATGTAACTCTGATTATCGCAATGGATGATCGTTGAGTCAAGCTTTCCCCCGAACAGATCAGATATCAGTTTTTTGAGCCAAACTGCTTCCTTGCAGGCATCACTTGCAGTAATATACTCTGGCTCAGCTGTACTCTGAGCTATGGAAGCTTGCTTCCTGCTGGACCAATAGATCATTGTTGATCCCATACTGAAGCAATAACTAGAGTTACTTTTTCGGTCAACTGCACTACCAGCCCAATCTGAATCTAAATATCCAGATAACAATACTCCACTGTTGGAAGTAGACCTAAGCCCATAAGTGATAGTACCTTGCACATATTTGAGTACATGTTTGGTGGCTACCAAGTGTATGTGCTTTAGGTCAGACATGAACTGACGCAGTGCATTCACTGTGTAACAAATGTCTGGTCTCGTATGCACAAGATACATCAGGGAACCAATAAGCTGTTTGTACAAAGTAGAGTCCACACTCTGTGAATTGGTGGCCGAGTCCCGCAACTTTGTCAAGTTGGTAGTCTTTGGTACGTTCATGGACTTGCAGTCCTGCATCTGAAATCTTTGCAAGATATCTACTGCATATTTTCCTTGTGTCAGGAAAATATGCAGTAGATATCTAAGCTACTGCATATTTTGCTAGACTTCTAAGCTAAGGAAGTAATGCATCAATCCGAGATCTTTCATCTCGAATTCAGAGGTAAGCTCTCTCTTACACTGATTTATCAACTGTTCATCACCTGTAAGAAACAAGTCATCTACATATAGAACAAGTATCAAGACATGATTATGAACAACCTTAAAGTACAAGTTAGCATCAACTGTACTTTTGGAAAATCCCAAGCTATGGAGAAATCCATCCATCTTGGCATACCAGACTCTTGGAGCCTGTTTCAGTCCATACAAGGCTTTCTTCAGTTTACATACACGGGTCTTCTTCCCATGAATCTCAAAGCCTTAAGGTTGTTCAATATAAACTTCTTCCTCAATCTTACCATTGAGAAAGGCTGTCTTTACATCCATTTGATGTAACTTCCATCCGAATACTGCAGCAAGTGAAATGATGGTACTAATGGTAGTATACCTGGCAACAGGAGCAAATGTCTCATCATAGTCAATGCCTTCTTTTTGAGTGAAGCCATGGGCTACGAATTTGACTTTATACTTCTCTACATTGCCATTTGCAGCATGCTTGATCTTATAAAGCCATCTGGAAGTCACAATTGACTTTCCTGATGGTTTAGGAACAACTTCCCAAACATCATTCTTCATGATTGACTTGTACTCTTCAATCATGGCATCAACCCATACCTGGTTACTTGCTGCTTCTTCGTATGATGAAGGTTCTGCACTGATGAACGGACTCATAAGACTGGAGTACTTCTGTGGTCTTATGGTTTCTCTGAAAGTCCCGGGAGGAGCTTTATGCTTCTTGCCTTCTTGCACCGTCTCTCGGTACCAAGCAGTTCTCCTTTTGGAAGGAGGAGCTTCAAGTAGTTCTTCTGGTGGACTTTCAGTGTCCTCAGGTGCATCTGGAATTTGATCCTCAAATTCCTCCTCCTCCCTCTGAATTTCTGAATCTGGAAACTCAAGTGGAGAAACTTCATCTTCCTTTGAAAGCTCTAGTGTTTTACAAAACACAACTTCCTCATGGAAGATCACATCTTTGTTGACCTCAATGTACCTTTGTCCGAGTATATATACTCGATAAGCCTTCGAGCAATCACTGTACCTGACAAAAATACCTTTCTTACCTGAGGGCTCTAGCTTAGCCCTCTTTTCTTTTGGCACATGGACGTACACAGGAGTGCCAAAAATCCTCAAGTGGTCAACTGCAGGTTTCTTCCTGGTGAAGACTTCTTTTGGAGTCTTCTCCCCCAAGATAGCATGAGGGCTTCTGTTCTGAATGTACACAACGGTACTTGTAGCTTCAGCCCACAAAGATAGAGGAAGATCTAGATCAGTGGTCATAGCTGTAGGAGTTTCATAGATCGTTCTATTCTTCCTTTCTGCAACCCCATTCTGCTGAGGGTTGTAAGGTACTGCCAGCTCTTTCTTGATTCCTGCTTCTTGGCAAAAATCATCAAACTCATTAGATTCATACTCACCTCCGTTATCTGATCTCAAGATACGGATGTGTCTGCCATTATGATTCTCAATCAGTGTCTTGAACTCTTTGAACCTGTCAAAGGTTTCACTCTTGGCCTTGAGGAAGTAAATCCATGACTTCCAAGAGTGATCATTAATAAACAAGACATAATATAAACACCCACTCAAGGAGGGTGAAGACATAGGCCCACAAATGTTAGAATGAATCAAATCCAAAATGCCTTTAGAATCTAGATCTATTCTTGCTTCTGGGAAAGGATATCTTAGTGTTCTTACCTAGAGCACATCCTTTGTAGATTCCTTCATGTTTCGGAGATACTTCTGGCATACCTGTGACCATCTTCTACAATCCTGGGAGAGCTGTGTAGTGAAGGTGTCCAAACCTTCTATGCCAAAGTTCACATGGATCAATTGTGTGATGTACCAAGGCATGAGTGGGATCTTTGAAAACCCTATAAAGGCCTTCCTCTCGAGCCCCAATCTGTATTGCTGAGTTTAAATCTTCATTCTTTGCCCATAGAAAGACTTTCTTGTCCATGAAGAGGACTCTGTAGCCTTTGTCTTCTAAGCCAGCAACAAATAGAAGATTCTTTGTTAAACTAGGAACATATAAGATATCATCAATATGAAGAACCGTACTTGAGTCAAGTTGAAGTGAGGTTGAGCCAACTCCTTCAATCTTGTAAGTAGAGTCATCTCCAAGTTCTACTTGAGTGGTGAACTTCTTCTTCTTGGAATTGGTGAGAGCTCTACGATCACTTGTTATGTGCCTGGAGGCACCAATATCCACCAACCAAGCAGTATCAATGTTGGTGGACCGTGGAGCTAGAGAGTGCTGAAACTAAGTAGCACTCTCTGCTAGGTTCTTCTTTGTTAGCCTTGGCTTTCTTCTTCTTCTTAGGTTCCGCTTCTTCCTCTTCCTTTGCTTCTGCAACAGATGCTTGAGACCTTCGCTTAGGTTCTTCTTGGCTTGCCTGCAGTCTTTAGCAAAATGTCCAAACTTGTGGCAATTATAACGTTACACTTTTGACATGTCAGAGAACTTACCTTGAGGTTTCTTTCCCTTCTTTTGTTGAGAGAAAGACTTCTTAAACTTCTTTGACTTTGCTGCAAGTCGAAGGTTGTCTTCCTTGATTACTTTTCCTGAGGTCCTTCCCTCTTCTTCTATGCAATCATGCCAAAGCCTTTCAAAGGTTGGTTGATTCTCACGTCCACTGACAGAAGCCATGAAGGTTTCCCAAGAGCTTGGGAGACTATCAACCATAGTTTGGACAAGGTCATCATCATCAACAGTAATACTAATAGCAATGAGTTGATCTCTTACCTGTGTAATCTTTTTGAAGAAGGAACCAACACTTTCATCTTTGTTCAGCTTCAAAGTTCCTAGCCTCTTCTTCAAGACTCTCTTATGATTGGGAGCCTTCTTTTCATATAGGTTGGCCAAAGCATCAAAGCATTCTTTAACAGTCTTCAAAGCTATGATGTTGGGCATCACCGTCTCTTTGACAAAATGATAGATGATTCTTCTGGCCTTACCTTGCTTCCTCTTGTAATCAAGGCTGCCAGCATTCGATGTTGGCTCTTCAATGTCATTAAAAACAATGTCATCCAAGTCATTTTCATCAAGAGTGGCTGTTAACCTGGCCTTCCAGGAGTTGTAGTTGGCTGAACCATAGAGCTTCTCTTTTGATCTGAAAGAATTTACAACCATCTCTGCAACTTAGTCAAATGTTATGTCTGCAAATCCTTATCCCAAGGTCTAGGAAAACAATAGTAGTGTCCCTCAACTGTGTTTTCACATGCTAAGCTCTGATACCATGTTGAATTTTAGCATTAGCATGACTACTTAAAAAATTTGCAGATTAACTTCAAACAAATGACAAGTGCAGTAAACAACATTCATCACGTCAACACAATGGACACAAGAGTTTTTGACTGGGGAAACCTTTAAAGGACAAAACCCCCAAAAAACATTAATAGCTCATCTCGTAAATGAAATGACTTAAATTCTTTAAAAAGTTCCACAAACCCCAATAGGGTTAACCACAGAAATCAGAAGATCAATTTCCAGAATTACATCAAAATTGCCCAATTAGGGCTTTTCCAGAATTAGGGCTTTCCTCTCTCTTGCCCAACAATTGCAGGCTGCCCAAAAATTACAGTCTGCTTGAAATTCAGTCTGCTGCCTAGATCTAAACTTTTCCCTGTCAGACTGCCCGGTTGTACTACTACCCAACCGTACCTCTGCCCAGCCGTACTGTTCGACTGTACTTCTTTGCTCGGCCTGTCTCTCTGACCGATCTGTTGCCTTGTTCTGACTGTCAGCTGCCCGACAGCTTCTGCTGTTGCCCGGAGGGCTTGTAGCCTAGCATGAGCCCTTTTTGGGCTGGCCCGTGGGTTTCCCTTAAGGGTCTGTGCAACCTCGGGCTGCTACAGCACCCTCACGGGTATGCCTACAGGCTGCCCGGAGGGATTGTTACGCCACGACAACCCTTAAGGGTCTGCCCGTGAGCCAAACCATCACGGGTATGCCTGTAGCAAAAGGGCTGCCCAAGTAGATCTGCCTAGATCTGTGGGTGGCTGCTCGGATCTGTTGGTGGCTGCCACGAATATGAAGGTGGCTGCCTTGGATCTGAAGGTGGCTGAAGATGATGGTTTGACAGAGACCCTAGTTGAATAACTGAAAATGAGATTGCAGATGAAACCCTAGCTGAGGGTTTAACTTCACATGAATGATGATGCCCTAACTAGACTCATCCATGTTAGGGCACAATCATTAACTTCTTCTTCAAACCTGTAAGATCTTCTCATGGAGCAGCTGCACCTGTGAGAGCAAGTGTGTGTAATAATGAATTGGCTTGATCTTCTTTTATATCCTTGAGTCACCTGTAAGTGGTCCAAAATTAGAAAGAAGAAAATAATATTATTTTATTCTTTTCTAATTTTCACTTTTACCTTTTAGCCTCAAAAGGTCCTTTATGTATTTTTGACTTTTACCAAAGTCCTTATTTATTTTTGAATTTCACATGTGGTCCAAAAGTCCTTATGTATTTTATACTTTTGCTTTTAGCGTTTTTCCAAGTGCCCTTGTGGTCATTACTTGTGGTCTTTTAATTCCATTCAAATTACATCATCATAAACCAAGAGAATTACTAATGCTTTTATCTCACACTCTGTGTGACACCAAGATCAGGTACTAGGGTATCTTACCCAAGGGTAGATAAGCCTTGGAGAAGACCACAAGCCCATTGATTAAGGGTCAAAGTGTCACACATGCCTAGACCAAGTCTAGGGCTTATAGTGCCTTCCTGGTAACAGACCAGATGCCTTAGCCATAGGCTGCATAATTTGACCCAAGGTCAAATACTTGGTAACAGACCAAGCACCTCCATTCTCCAAGAGAATGGCTACTCAGAACTAAGCCGAGTCTACAAGTACTAGACTGGTCCACATTGTGGTCCCAGACCAGATGTCTACCATTCAACAGAATGGTCACTCAACACTGGTTTGAGGTTACCCAGGGTAGAGCTGGGTCCATATCATGGTTAAGGACCAGATATCTACCATTCAATTGAATGGTCACTAAATACTGGGTTGAGTCCACACCATGGTCCCGGACCAGGTGTCCCCATTCTCCTAAGAGAATGGCTCTCGATGCTGCTCAGAAAAATCAACAAGTTTGTGGGGTTTTCTCCTTTATGGTTTCCCCAGTGAAGATCTTTGTGTCTTGTTTGCATTCTTCCTAGAGTCTGCTGAAAGAGATCAACTTCCTTTTGGCACATATTCCTTGAATGAATGAATTCCATGATCTTGGGAGACCATTCAAGGTGGTCATAACAATTTCTCCTTCTCTACATTCTCTTCGATTGCTTCAAGCTGTTCCTTGAATGAACAACCTTTGTGAAGTAGGACTGCATGGTCTCTGAGTTCTGTATCTTTACATTCTTTAGCTGGTTCCTCAATTTCATCTTCTGATTAATGTTCTTTCCTTCGAACAACTTCGTCAAAGCATCGAACACTTCCTTGGGATTCTTCAAGGATGACACATGAGGGATGAGGTAATCCTGAATAGAATCTGCAATGATTCTCTTAGCCTTGACCAAGTTCTTCTTTATGGATAGCCTTAGCCTCATTTGCCTTTAGCTCTGGAACTTCCTTACTAATATACTGATCCAAGTCATTTTCTTCAAGGATCAGGGAGATCCTATACTTAAATGCTCGAAAGTTATCAACTTCACCAAGCTTATCATCGGGATGGGTGTGATGAGTCATTTTGAAATGAGAACCTCAAATTGAAATAGCAGAGATATAGATCTTACTAGTTTGAGGTGTCTGACCTGATTTCGGAGCTGGCTTATCTAGTGTTTGTTAGAGAAACCCTAATTTTCCAAACTTGGAATTTCGAACTTCTGATTGGATAGGATGATGCGCCTCTTCAAGGCAAGTAGTCCAATGTACTCCTTGTCTTAAAACTGTGGTGGGAAGCGCCTGAAAGAGGAAGCCCTAGTTTCTCCAATTTCTTTTGCAGAATTGTCTGATATTGATTATGTTGTATCTCCGAAATTTTTGCTCCTCAAGGTCTGAAACTTCGTCCTAAGAAAGCCTGGTCTGTCTTCTTTCCAACCCCACAGGTTAGAGCAGAATTGGATTCACCAAGTGGAACTTATGCTAAGTTTTGCAAGGTGACTTGTTTGAGGATTGGTTCAACATAACACAACAATTTACGATAATAATATACATCAAAATATCTTCCGAAGTTACAATTACAACAACAACATGAGGTGTTATAAATCCACCTTTATAATGTATGTCTACAAATCACCTCGACTCCTTCTATGTTGCCAGAGACCCCCAACATAAAAGAACTCGTCGAGCTACAAAAACTAACACTCCCTTTTAGCGAGGAAGGTACTTCCGGAGAAACATCCACCAAGATCAAACATCTCAGTTGTTGTAGCTGCTCCCTCTGAATCAGAGGATCCTCTTGCTACTAGAAGTAGCTTCACGAACTCCCTCAAAAACTTCACTGTTCCTGTCCAAGTTCTTCTGGGTGTTTCCCAAGGGATTCTCCTGATGTTGCTTAGACCTTACTGTGTCTGCCCACATCTTTGGGCTTGATGTCTGTAGTTGTCCTAGGTTGCCTAGATTATTTTCCCTACCCATGATCTATTTTGGCCACTTTTGTCCCCTACCTGAGACCTACTCGACTGCTTCCTGCCCTTGCCTAGGTCCTGTAGGGCCTGCCTAAACTTCTCTGGGCAGTTTTGGGTTGCAACTAGGGATTCATGTTTGCTGGCAGTGTTGCTTTTTAACTGTTTTGACCTTCTTTGGCGGCTTGTAGCCACTTTTCTACTAGGCGGTTCCTCCTACCACGTGCGACCCTCCTGTCCTGACCCGACCTTGTTGGAAGCCCCCCTTTCCAATAAGAGCTACCTTTGGCGACTTTTCCCTCCGTCGATAGTTTGACGGTTGCCTGTAACTACGACCTACCTCTGTTGACGAGTTTCTCTTCTTTCGACCAATGGTTTTTCTCTACGAACTCGCATCAACCTGTTTTCTGATCTCGTTCTCACTACACTTGGCTTGCACCCACTATTGGTCAACCCCTTGCCCATCGTCACACTTTTACGTAGCTTCCACTGATGCTGCCACCTCCCATGACAGTTCACTCCCAGCTTCGACGTCAGCTCCATGCCAACACTTTTGTAGTTGGACTCAATTTTGATGTCGCCAAACACCACGTCATATTCACAAGCCTACAACCTCACATCCAACTCCTGTATGTGGCGACTCTCTCTGCTAGCTCCAACGCTTGCTGGCCTCCTTGCAGCCTCAACACGATTATCCATTGCCTGTATCGTCGACACCATGCTGTAGTCATGAGCCTGATTTGCAGCTCTACTATGTAGACACCTAGGCTTGACCCTCTGTTGGCCCTTTTACACACTCGCACCACAATCCATAGGCCTTTGCACGAGCCCATGAGCTCGTGTTTGCTCCCAGTAGTGGCGTTTGGCAGAGCTCTCGTCCACCTTGCGGCCTATGGGCTTGATGCACAAATCCACGTCTCTACGTGTTGGTGTTGTCACCTCCAGTTCGTGTGTTGTATGCACGCTTCACTTGATGATTGAGTCCACAGCCTCTGTTTGTCCCAATTGTCTACGACTCAGTAATCAGTCCGTTGGGTTTTGTTACAGCTGAGCTCCTTGTCCGCTAGCCCACGACCACACATAGCTCACTACGCGACAGATACTTGGTCCTTGTTCCCAATGCCTCTTCTCTGCGTGCATGCTTTACGGCCTCTCCTCTGGCCACACAACTTTCTTACTCATCTGTTGGCTGGCTCTTCGTGCTCCTCTGCCTCGGATTCAAGGTGCCAACTCTCTGTTAGCCCGTGCCAATGCTAGTTTAGTCAGCCCACCACATGGACCTGCGGCCTTAACTCTGACCTGCTGGCCTGATCTTTGCCACCTGCAATGCCCAAGTGTGGCTATTGCAGCAGCCCTCTACTAGCTCGAGCACTAGATCTACCTCGTCCAGTTGTTGCAAACCACTAGACTAGCTGTCTTCCCTTGCTGCAATTGGTCTCACGATCCTTCAAGCCTTCAGACTTGATTTCCTAACTTAGCGAACCTCTCTTTGATACCATGTTATTTTTAGCAGTTTAGATCTAGTTAGCAACAAAGTTATTGACCGAAACACACTGAACTATAACAAATTATGCAGCGAAAAAACTCAGGAAATCATCACACCATAACACATTGATTTACCCTAGAAACCCCAGTCCTTTGGGGAAAACCAACAATGATTGTCTTCTTCTTATTGCAGGATTTGATTACAACAATAGTACATTATTCCTCTGGATAACCCTTTCGAATCTAGACAAAGACACAATTAGAAAATGCACCAAGTCCTATCTCCAAACTAGATAGATAATCCTTAGATCCACCTTGGATCCAATAGACAAAAAAGAAGTGACTCTTCCCTTGTGATCTCAACTGAGATCTTGATTGCTCACTACAAGAGGAAAGCCGTATCTTGCAACTGTGATGCTGACCACTATAGAAGATCTCCTTTACTTCTTTGACCGTGATACCAAACTCATACTTTAAGGCTTCTTTTATAATCTCACACTCATGCAAATACCATGGACCAATACCGTGGGTCGTCCAATACCATGGGCCAACTAAAACGATTTACATGAGGTGTTATAAATCCACCTTTACAATGTATGTCTAGGAATCACCTTGGCTCCTTCTATGTTGCTAGACACCCCCAACATAGAAGTACCTGTCGAGCTACAAAAACTAACAACCAATTGTTGGAACACATAGTGATACTGAGTGGGGGGGTGAATTAATATCACACATTTTTATCCAATTTTATCTTCATTAATTATGCACCATTAACAATCATAAATATTCATCAACATAAAACACAAGACACCGAATCTTTATATGGAAACTCAATTTATTGAATTGATAAAACCATAATTTACAAATAATTGTAGGAGACACCAATCTCCAATAATGTTATGAGCACACATTCACAAATTTAGTAAACACCAAGCTGATAGGGACACCAATCCCTTGTCTAAGCACCAACTTGCAATTTGCAGGCACCAACCTGTCCAAGGGATGGGGACACCAATCCTCTTGAGCACCAACTCAAATCTGTTTGCACCAATTTGTAAAGTAGATGATGACACCAATATTTTGTAAGCACCAACTTACAATGCAGGCATTGACTTGCTCTTCCAAGCAAAAGTATGTTTGTGATACAAAACTGTAACTCGACTCCTCTGTTGTTTACACAGTTACTTTACATCTAGAAAACATACCTCTTAAAAATCAGCTCCTCGATTATTCCTGTACCCCACCAAAGATTCAGCTTCATTGTTTTATGCTTGCAAGATTATCAATGATTTCATCACCAGCTGTATGTAGCTCCTCTTGCCATTTTACACCTTGTTACCGCCTGAGTTGTACTCAATCAGAATTTCAAGTGAGCCGACAAAGATGAACAAAGTACTTTTTCAAACTCAGAGCTCAGAGGTCCATCAGGCCTTCATGGGCTTTTATTTTTTATTTTTGTACCACATGTTCATACTCCTTCCGGGAAATTGTAATAAATGTACTAGCATGACAATTTTTTTGTAAGGACTTGGCTTCCTAAGACTTAAACGTCAATCCGATCATTCCAAGGTGTTTTTTCCCTCGTCAATTATGCAATGCTGAATAAGCGATGTATAATTTTTGAGTTTTTCACCGCTTCTCCAATGCTGGAATGGTCCTCTTGGTGGGTAGGCCTTAGGAGGTTATTAAAGTTCACGTGTCAATGTATACGAGCGTGGTAGGCATTGGTATTGAGTCATATGGACATGTGCTAGGTCCCCCGAGAGTTTCGTCTGATCCCGAGAATTTTTTTAATCGTTTTTTAATGGTTTAATTAAAAAACTTGTAAGTGGCATAAAAACCTGATTCAGAGGCGGATTTTGGCATGGAGGTGTTCATTTTCACACTCATAGCATACTCATTACCTTGAGACCCACTTTGCATACACTTTGGTTGATCAAAAAGTCACTTATGGTCATTTTTGACTATTAGAGCATCAAAATGACACTTAATGCTAAAAGCGCATCATTTTGGCATAAGTTAAAATAGCAAAAGTAAAAAAAATCATTATTTTAAAGGTTGAGTGATGATTTGGCATGGTGGTCCCATGTAGGCGAATGCTTCATGGAAGGAGGCGTCACTTTAAAAGAGGTTTCACTTACCTTTAAAAAAAACCAAAGTTTATGCTCACATATGATTTTTACATGGGATAGGGTGTGGCCCATGCTCGTGACTAGCGAGTGGATGTTTTTGATGCGACTCATCATTTAATAACATCACATATTATTTGTGGTATATACCATGTGTTAAATTTATCCAAGGTTTTTGAGTTCACGTCATACATCCGTACGGTTGTGAGTAGCGTGAGGTAAACTTGCACATGCGAATTGGATAGTTGAGTTAGCTTGGGTTACGTGGCTTGGTAGGTGGAGGAGGTTGCCTACCTCATGGGAGGTGGCACCTCCTCCATGTTATCACTTCACTTAACTTCATCTTTTTCCCTAAAAACTCTCAAATCACTCGACTTCATCTCCGACTGATGACTCCCCTCCCCCCTCTCTGGAGTTTCTATATATTGAAGGCAATTTGGCCATTGTAATGATCAGAAGGTTGAACCTCTGCTTGCATACATTGTAATATTTTTCTGAGTATTGTTAATAAAAGGCTTTGGAGGCAATTTCGGTGTAGGATCCTTGAATATTTGGCTGATGTTGTCTTTGTTATAAATCATTGAGGTAACCTGTATCAGTTTCTTTCATATTTGCAATTGTTGCGATTGCTTGTCTTTATAAGGAAATTTACAGTTCGGTAAGAATAGGAAGTGATTCTTGTTAGGTTACTTCTTATTGTGAAATATATTAGACTACCAGGTATTATATGATTTCTTGTATGGATCTATAATGCTGCTTATCTTCTTATCATTTCACACAGGTGCTCTTAATCCTCTTTGCAATTGTTGAGTGTTTGTTACAGGAAATCCAAACCGGAGCATCCGATGAGCAAGTGGGCTCTCCCTCTTCTCCAGTAATTTGAAGAAGAAGCATCATCCCTATGTTCTCACCAAAGGAGGCGCCACCATCCCCTTTCTATTTCTTGCTCCATTTGTTTCTATCACTTCTTGATCTAAAACTTTCAAGTTTACTGTGGTTACGATTACTTTGCTTAGATCTACATTTCAAAGAAGTATCTAAAGTAGATTTAAATTCCTAAGTCTAGATCTCGTTGAATAATTTAAAGTTCTTTAAATTTTTAGATCTGGCTCTCTTTTCGCAAGTTCAAAGTTGATATTCTAAAGTACTTGGTTAAGAGGATTGAAAAGCTTTCAATTCATTTATTTTGCATATAGTGCTTGAGATTTGCTTGCCACTCTCTTCAAGAAGGCAAGCAAAGATCCTAAGAAGGCAAGCTTCCTAGCTTGCCTTACTTAGTCATTTTCAGCTAGTTTTACTTCGAATTTTTTAGACTTTTTTTGTAGATTTTCCCAAGACACTCTTAAAGTGTCTTTGGGTGTCTTTCACATTCTTTTCATCGCTGTTTTTTGCAGGTTTACAATAAAAGAGGAGGAAACTTTGACGAATTTTCGCAAAAAGAAGATCCACGGATACCCCCTTGCATAAAAAGTTAATTTTTTAATAAATTGTAAGCGTTTGGATCCAAAATATAAGGACCAAAGCGCATTTCTTCTATGTTGTAACGAGCTAATAAAGATTTGAGTAGGCTCCTCAGAGCCCACTCCCCATCACCCTGGGGGGATTTGCATTGGTGTCCGTTTTCATGTTTAAGCTTTTGCTAGTGTAGTTGGTATTATTTCTTTGTTGTACCGAGAGAAGCGAGGTGCTTCCCAATCCAGTATGGGGGAGATCTTGTCACGTTAGTCACGTTATGCTAGCCGACATAAATAAAAAATATTAAAAAATAAAAAATATTAAAAAATAAAAAATGAAAAATGTAAATTACATATCAACTTAAATAAAATAAAAAAATTAAACTAGCATAGATCCATTTTAAACCTAGATTTATCAAGTACCGAGAGGGATCCAAATGGTAAAAAAATGTACACCTCAAGGAATTGGATCCCTCTTAGTGCTTGATAGATCTGGATTTAAAATGGATCTATGCCCACTCCCCATCCCCCTTGGGGGGATTCGCGTTGGTGTCCGTTTTCAAGTTTATGCTTTTGCTAGTGTAGTTGATATTATTTCTTTGTTATTTTAAGTTGTATCTTTATCCTTTGCAAAGTAATACAACTTTTAACCCCACGACTTCTTGAGTTACCCGAAAGGGGAAAGAGATGCATGGTAGGATTAATTAAATAACATTAGTTTGATTTTTACCATCTTTTACTTTTACGGTAATTTACATCCCATTGCTTTTTCGATTAGGGTTTACAACATGAAAGAGACTCTTGGGGATTTAATAAAAAACAAAACTTGTTAAAAAATCCTTAAAATTAACAAGGCCCTTATCCTTGTATGCTCTACCTTCACTGCAGCTTCGTCTAATCAGTGGGTTGTATCAGGAAAGGATCTGGGTGACTAGTAATTAGTCTCATCTTTTAAATTGATCCCCAAATGAAAATCCGACATTTTTTCGAATATTGCTAAGTTGTGGGCAAAGTCTTCAAGTGAAGCGGGAACCACTAAACAGTGGCCGTGGGGCCCCATCAGGCTACACCCTCGTTTGATGTAGTGTTGGACACACCCCTGCGACTCCGGTTTAGCCCACTCCCCATTCCCCCTGGGGGGGATTCGCGTTGGTGCTCATTCTTATGTTTATGCTTTTGCTAGTGTAGTTGGTATTATTTCTTTGTTGCATCGAGAGAAGCGAGGCGCTCTCCAACCCAGTATGGGGAAGATCCTTTCACGTTAGTCACGTTATGCTAGCCGACATTAATAAAAAATATTAAAAAATAAAAAATGAAAAATATAAATTACATATCGACTTAAAAAAAAAGAAAATTAAACTAGAATAGATCCATTTTAAACCCAGATCTATCAAGTACCGAGAGGGATCCAAATGGTAACAAAATGTACACCTCAAGAAATTGGATCCCTTTCGTTGCTTGATAGATCTGGGTTTAAAATTGATCTATTCCCACTCCCCATCCCCCCTGGGGGGATTCGTGTTGGTGTCTGTTTTCATGTTTATGCTTTTGCTAGCGTAGTTGGTATTATTTCTTTGTTATTTTAAGTTGTATCTTTATCCTTTGCAAAGGAATACAACTTATAACCCCACGACTTCCCGAGTTACCCGAAAGGGGAAAGAGATGCATGGTAGGATTAATTAAATAACATTAGTTTGATTTTTACCATCTTTTACTGTTACGGTAACTTACATCCCCTTGCTTTCTCGATTAAGGTTTACAACCTGAAAGAGACTCTTGGGGATTTAATAAAAAACAAAACTTGTTAAAAAATCTTTAAAATTAACAAGGCCCTTATCCTCGTATGCTCTACCTCCACTGCAACTTCATCTGATCAGTTGGTTGTATCAGAAAAGGATTTCAGTGACTAGTAATTAGTCTCATCTTTTAAATTGATCCCCAAACGAAAATCCGACGTTTTTTGAATATTGCTAAGTTGTGGGAAAATTCTTCAAGTGAAGCGGGAACCACTAAACAGTGACTGCAGGGCCCCGTCAGGCTACACCCTTGTTTGATGTAGTGTTGGACACACCCCTGTGACTTCGGTTTAACCCACATTTCGCCGTGAGAACCACTTCTAAGTAATTCTAGACATATTCGTCGTACTCCTTGGGTATATCTGGAATCCCCTCTCCTTTCTAATAATCCAGATCATTATCATATTAATAAAATCGACCAACAATTTATCCACTCCCTTAATCACTCAATAATAATTTTAAAATTGACCAACGAGACAACTGCAATACTTACATGACACAACAACACTCCACTTTTACAAGCACTTCATTATTCATCGGCATTGGTCTATGTTATGTTTCATGCTTAAATCAAATCTTGCAAACTGTCATGAATGATGTTTACATTGTCATATGTTGTTGATGTAATTTCTTTCCTGCAATAGTCCGTTGTGATCTTTTATCCATTTTGTATTAACTCCTAGAATCATCTTTTCTTTCGTAGAGTAAAAACCTTAGATTTTACTTTTCATAAGGACCACCCCCATTGGCTTCGCTAGGAGTTGGCTTAGACGGAGGAGTTGAGAATCAGATGACAGCACTTGGCTCTAGCTTGCCCCCAAGGTCGCATCCAGTGGCTTGAAGATTTATGCCACGTGACCCGAGGTGTGAATCAGGCGACAACACACCCTCAATCTTACACCCTAATCTTTATTTTTCTCAGTGCCATAAAAACCAAACTCGCACGAAGCCCAAAATTGATCTCTGACTAATTTCATTTTTCTCTTCTTTGAACCTCAGAGCTCCATCTCTTATCTACACACTTCATCACCAAATGAGGCGAGTTCCTCTTTTATTTATACACTTACTTTACTCTTTTTGTTAAAACAGGGATGACCTATTAATTGTCACACGTGGCTTCTGTTTAGTAAGGGCTAACTTCACATCTTTGGCTGGGTTGACTTATATTTGCTTGTGTTATAATGATGCTTGTGTAGACTACAAGGACAACCAACATGTAAATGATGTTAGGGTTTTCTAATTAATTGGTTAAGTCAACCCAAACAATTTTATATAGGATGTGGATGAGATTGAAGGATTTCATGACTGAAAGCATGAAATCATTCTGTTGACCATCATATACTAATGTGTGCATATTTGATGTCCACTTTATGAGTTTGGCAGGCATTTATCATGATTTGTAGCCATTCCTCCAAGGTATGTGGTCATCTCCTTGTAGCCCGTGGGCATTTCTCCAAGAGTGGCGGACATCTCTTACCATCTGCGGGCATTTCTCCAAGAGTGCGAGCATTTTCTGAGCTCGTGTGGGCATTTTCCTTGCCTTGATGCGGGCATTTTCTGAGCATAGTGCAGGCATATTCCCTTAATGCTATGGGCATCTTTAATGGTTAGGCGAGCATCTTCCTTGCCTTCCTGCGGGCATTTTCTAAGCATAGTGCGGGCGTTTTCCATGAGTGTGCAGGCACTTTCTCCTAGTGTGGGCATTTTTTCTTAGCATTTCACTAGTTTGCGAGCTTTTGTCACATGACTTGTGGGCATTTTCTTTTTGCAAGTGCAGGCATAATCTTTAGTCTGGTGTGGGCATATCAACTTAATAGTGTGGGCATTTTGCCCAATGTTATGCAGGCATTTTATGATGTTGTCGCCATCCTTCTACCCTGACCAACAATTAGAATTCCAAAAACACTTCCAAACACTTATGCAGGCACTCTCCACATCAATTCTGCTCTTCACTGCGACATTAGCTCTATTCCTTACTGCCACATCATCTGCCACAAAATGTGCCACATCATCTCAATCATATTGACATCAATGATAACATTTGTCCAACACCATGGATCTAATCCCTATGATTTTTAGCCTTAGGGGCTACAACAACAAACAATGAACAATATTCAACTTCACAGAAAGCATGCATAAACCGGATCTGAAATTACTGCAATTAATGTAGATTTACAACAAAAAATAGCAAAATTACATATATCGTGTTGACCAATATATTGCCAAGGGTTTGAAATGTAATTTATTGACAATATCGGTGAAAATATGAGAAAATGTCGTGAAACCTAAAAAAATACAAATTTAACCATTTTTGTTCATTTTTGTTAACATCTAAAGCAACAACAACATCAAAAATACATGTTGCTACATAAATATGAAAATACCACTAATATACAAGATGCATACAATGTTAAATGGTGGATCATGATCACATATCAACAATAAACTAAAAATACTTAAATACGTTCCTGATAGAATGATAGAAAATCACATCAAATGATTAAAATAAATGTATCTCATGAGATGAATCATCATGAGTCATGAGGCATTTAGATATTACATAGGACAACGATAAATAATAGGAATCATCGATCCCCTCTACCCCTTTTACGGGAAAGGAGCACCACTCTTCCTCTGGAAGTAGTAGGTGGTCCTATAGGTGCTCTAAATGAGCTTGGAGTGGAACTGGAAGCTCCAACAGCTTGGGCTATGGTGGAAGGTAATGGGGCTGAGGTGGAAGCCAATGTCAGTTGTCTCCTCCCATCACTACATATAATCAAAATTATTGCCTATATCGGATAAAAATTCATCAATAGCACCCTATACCCCCCTCTGACCCTTGCCCTTACGTCTACCTCAAATCTCGAAGTTGATCTTCTAGGGACACTTGTCAACAAACTCAACAACCTACAATTTTGTTGAAACTTCCTAATCCAATGGTTAAACTAAGGTAGAAAAACTTTTGCATGCTTATTAAGTATTGTGCTTGAGTGAAGGGTACATTTTTTTAAGGTCACGACAGAGGAGTTCAACAATCAACACCAACAATATCAAGGTACATAGAGCTGTTGATATGCTTGATTAAATGCCGGTCCCATACCCTCATACATGATAGAATCCAATGGAAATGTTGCAATCCTGAAATCCTGAAAACTATTAAGTCAGTTGAATTTTGAATGGGATCTAAAATTCTACTTTTTGCATATGAAGTCCGATGAGATTGGAACCACTCTCAAACATCCGGAAACAATTAATGATCATGTTAAAAATTTGAGTAAAAGGATAAAAAAATGAAAGATAAGAAGAATGCCACTTTTACTTTAAGATTTTAATATTACCATTATTACTGAACTTGACCAACTAGTTCCACTCCGATTCTAATAACATTGCCAAAAACCTAAGCCAACCCACGACTTTAATTCCCAATTTCCATGCATTTTTATAGCAAGGTGATATTTTCCAAAATCTTGCGATATATTCCCAATATATTGCAACACATTCAATATATCACAATACATTGAATATATTGTATATATCACGATTTTTTAGGTGCGATATATCCCCAAGGGGAATGACTCGTGATATATCATGATATATCGTGATATGGGTGTAATGTTGCCAATATATGTAACTATGATAATTATGTCCTATTATCTTCAATATAAATGTTAAATTCCTTAACAATTTTATTCTTAACTTATGTCAAATCGGTAGTAGATATAAATGCTAGACACGACTAAACAATGAAGATAATGATAGTTGAAAATCAAATCTACAAGAAGACAATTCTGGACTGCTAAAGACTTTGTATATATAGATAAGGGAAGAAGTTTAAGTACATACTCTTAGCTTATCACAAGCTGGGACAACCCTCCAAGCTCTCCAAAACCCTAGTTAGGGAAATCCAAGAAAACTCCCAGCTCCACTGAAGATACCCCAACAAGTTAGAATCACCACTAACAAGTCCTTGGCCTCATGCAAGGAGACACTTGTCTCTTCCTCCTTAGTACAACTTGTTGAATTTTAAAATGTGTATGATATTTCCAAAAATTGCAGACTGTGTTAGATAGAGATAGGACTTGAGATATTAACAACAGTAAGATAATTACAGTACTAAAACGAGCATCACACAATTGAACACACGATTTTTGACCGGGAAACCTTTTAAGGACAAAAACCCCAAAGCATTAGTAATTCATCCTCTAAATGAGATGACTGAGTTTGTACATGAGCAGAGAAATAGTTCACAGAACTCTGAGATGAATGTATGAAAAATTTCCAAATTGAAGAAGCCCTAACAAGCTTTTACTTTTGCTGCTGCTGCCAAGTAGACTGTTCTTTTACTGCTGCCACGTGGACTTGGACTGTACCTGCTGAGTTGCCGCGACTGTACCTTCCTGTACCTGCTGCCACCTCAGCGAGGGTCTGTAGATGCGCTGAGGGTTGCTGCTGCCCTCCAAAGTGTCCTGTAGCAGCCTCATGGGCTGCTGCTGCTAACCCTGTCACCACCGAGGGCTGTAGCAGCCTCTCGGGTGCTGCTGCTACTAACCCTGACCACCACTGAGACTGCTGCTAATTGCTGCCTTCTAACCCTCGTGACCACCACCGTGACTGCTGCTCCTTCGTGACCACTACCGTGACCTTTATCATGAGCTGTAGCAGCTTTGCTGCTATTGCTCTTTACCACAATGTCTACTCTCCACCATCGTGAGCTGTAGCATGAAGGAAGAATACCCAAGCAAGCTTTAAGAGCTGCAATGTTGAAGAAAAGAAGAGGACACCAGCCACCGAATTTTCCCAGTCAACCTTAGCTACGATGAGAATGAAGACTTCAGTCAACGAGTTCTTGGAGCAGTCAAGTGATTGTTGTATGTTCAAATGATTTGCAAATGTCCTTTATTTATAGTCCATCAAGCGTTTGAGTTGGTTCCACATAATTAGGAGTTGACAATAGAGCCTATTTTCTTTTTCATCTTTGACCCTTGACTTTTAATGTTTTGTGGTTCAAAGGTTTTCTTCGTGTTTGACTTTTGCCACTTGGTCCTTCACTTGATGGTCACATGGACCAAGACTAGGGTTACATGGTCCTTCAAGTATTTTTGTGACCACAACAAGTTGTCTCAAGAGTTCTTTAGGGTCCATGTGGTTCATTCATGCCCACTCAAGTACATCTTCATAAATAAGGAGAATTATTAAATGCTTTATATTGATCTCCTCGTGGCACCAAGATTAGGTGCTAGGTCTCTCAACCAGGGGTAGCTAGACACTGGAGAAGGTCTCATATCCCATAGATCAAGGGGAGGAGTGCATCACTTGCCCATACTCGGTCTAGGACTTATGGTGATGGCCTGGTAACTGACCAGGTACCTCAGCCCCAAGCTGCATCAGATGACTCAATGTCAAATACTTGGTAACTGACCAAGCGCCTCCATTCTCCCAGAGAATGGACCTCAGCCCCAGTCTGAGGCCCTAGTCTCGAACTAGGTTAAATTCTTGGTAATTGACCAGGTGCCTTTATTTAGTGAATGGTCCTCAACCCTAGGCTGAGACCCCCAGTCCCAGACTAGGTCAATTTCCTGGTAATTGACCAGGGGCCTCCATTCTCCTAGAAAATGGCCCTCATCCCCAAGCTGAGTCCCCTAGTCCTAGACTGGGTCAATTTCCTGGTAACAGGTGCCTTCATTCAGAGAATGGCCCTCAGCCCTAGGCTGAGTCCCCTAGTGCTAGTTTGGGTCAATTTTTTGGTCACTGACTAGGTGCCTCCATTCTCCCAGAGAATGGCTCTCGATGCTGCTTAGGAAAAATCAACATTCCCGCTTAGCGAGAGAGGTATTCTCAGCAATACCAAGCTTGTCACGAAAGTATATGAACTTTGCTGCTGTCAGAGGCTTGGTCAAAATGTCTGCAATTTGTTCATCGGTACGGATATACTGAAGCTTCAGGGTACCTCTTTGAACTAAGTCTTTGATGATGTGGTACTTCATTTCAATGTGTTTTGACCTGTTGTGAAAACATGGTTTTTTGAAAGCTTTATGCAACTCTGATTATCACAATGAATAATAGTTGACTCAAGCTTTCCACCGAATAGATCAGAGAGAAGGTTCCTAAGCCAAACTGCTTCTTTGCAGGCATCATTAGCAGCAATATACTCGGCTTCAACGATGCTCTGAGCTATGGAACCTTGTTTCCTACTGGACCAAGAGATCATTGCCGATCCCATACTGAAGCAGTAACCTGATGTGATTTTGCGGTCTATTGCATTCCCAACCCAATCAGAGTCAACATATCCGACTAACATTACTCCACTGCTGGAAGTATAGTTGAGCCCATAAGTGATAGTACCTCACACATACCTGAGCACATGTTTTGCTGCTATTCAGTGTATGTGCTTCGGATCAGACATGAACTTACTCAATGCATTCATTGTGTAACAGATATCTGGTCTCGTGTGCACTAGATACATCAAGGATCCAATGAGCTATCGATATTGAGTAGGAACCACATCTTTTGAACAGGTGGTCGAGTCACGTAACTTTTTCATGTTCGTTGTCATGGATATGCTCATGGACTTGCAGTCCTACAATCCAAACCTCTGCAAGATATCGACTGCATACTTTCCTTGTGTCAGGAAGATCTTTCCTGGCTTTTTCCAAACCTCTAAGCCAAGAAAATAGTGCATCAGATACAGATCCTTCATCTCGAATTCAGAGTTAAGTGCCCTCTTACATTGGGCTATCAGCTGTTCCTCCCCAGTAAGGAACAAGTCATCCACATACAGAACTAGGATCAGGTGATGGTTGTGAACAAACTTAAAGTACAAATTGGAGTCGGCAGTACTTTTGGAGAACCCTAGGCTATGAAGATAGCCATCAATTCTTGCATACCAAACTCTCGGGGCTTGTTTGAGCCCATACAATGCTTTCTTCAGTTTACACACATGGGACTTCTCCGCATGAGTCACAAAGCCTTCTGGTTGATCAATGTATACTTCCTCTTCAATTTTGCCATTGAGGAAGTCTGTTTTTATATCCATCTGGAGGAGTTTCCATCCAACCACAACAGCGAGGGAGATGATAGTCTTGATGGTGGTATATCTGGCTATGGGAGCAAAAGTTTCGTCATAGTCTATGCCTTTTGTTTGAGTGAAGCCACCAGTTACAAATCTAAATTTATACTTTTCAATGCTGCCATCAGCAGCATGCTTGATTTTGTAAAGCCATCTAGACGTTACCACAGACTTCCCTGTCGGTCTAGGAACAACTTCCCACACATCATTTTTTATAATTGAATTATATTCTTCAATCATGGCATCATTCCATACCTGTAGACTTGCTGCTTCTTTGTATGTGGAGGGTTTTGCATCAATGAGCATACTCACAAGATCTGAGTACTTCTAGGGCTTTATGCTTTCTGTGAAAGTTTCAAGAGGAGTTTTATGCTTCTCAGCTTCTTGTAATGTTTCTCGGAACCAGGTAGGTCTTCTTTTGGAGGGAGGAACCTCAAGTAGTTCTTTAGCTGGTCTTTCTGATTCTACGCGCACATCTAGGATTTGAGGCTCATTTTCTTATTCCTCCCTCTAAACTTTTGAATCTAAAATTTCAGAAGGAGATTTTTCCATATCCTTTGGAAGATCTTTTGATTGGCGGAACATAGCTTTCTCATGGAATATCACGTCTCTACTGACTTCAATGTACCTTTGTCCAGGAACATAGATGCGGTAGACTTTGGAGCTTTCACTGTAACCAACAAATGTGCCTTTCATTTTGGAAGGCTCAAGTTTATGTTAATTGAATTGTCATTGATGCCAACATGGGCCTTGCAGTAGCCACACAGGTAGTCATTGATGCCACCAAGTCCCTCTTGTAGTGCACAGGTATGGATGATCCCAATACCCTCACATCCAGTGCCTTGGAGCCCTTACAGAGATGGGTTGTGCCTTGGAGCACCTTGGGGAGTCCTGTAAGTTCCTTGAACCCACAAGGTTGGCTCTTGGAGCCACCACCCTGTTGATGATGTTGAAGACCCTGTTGATGTTGATGAAGATCTTGGTGATGATGCTGAAGGCTGAAGCCCCTGTGGATGATGGAGAAGCCCTTGACGGGTTGAAGAAACATTAACGACCCATTCTGTGGTCATTTATGTTTTTGTTGGGGTCATGGAACCGTTGTGTATGATCCTTGCTAACATTATGATGATGATGACCTTAATGCCCTTGGTGGAATTCTTGTATGGTCTTTGACATGTTGTGGAACCCATGAACATGCCCTCGGTATGATGAAGAAGGTCTTGAAGCACATGAGAAAACATTGAAGCACTTATGAAATATTGAAGAAGTGCTTGGACCCACAAGTTGGACATGAAGCCCCACACACTCGGTATATGTCATTTGATGTTCTTGGAGCCCACTGCTTGCAATTGATGAAGACCTAGATGAAACCCTTCTCACTTGGAACCCTTGAATTGACTGAAGCTCATTGCACATGATGACATGAAACCCTTGATGGTTGGTAAGGGGGTTTGAGACACCGTTGTTATGGAGGTTTGGGTCTTGACTCTTGATCCCACACATATGTTGGACACAACCCTTGTACCATGAAGAAGCCTAAGTAGTACATTTTTGATAATGCCCTTGGTAGAGTTTGAAGCCCAATGCATTTGAATGATGACATGACAAACTCTTTACACCTTAAATGATGACATGGCAAACTCATTACACCATCAAACAAATCAAATGATGACATAGAAAACAATGATTGCAAAGATATATAAAAATATATTTATATATAATAAGTCGGCTCAGTGTAAAATAAATTAAATAAAAATTAAAAATTAAAAATAAATTCATATAGTAGGTAGACTAAAAAATGATGATGGAAAATGTGTATAAATATGAGGCTAACATCCTTGATTATTATACACAAAAATTCGGTTTTAGCTTTGATTTTCGACTGTTTACTGAGGCAACGACTATACAATCCATTAAGGCAACGAATGGAGGGTTTCCACCTTTCAAATTTTGTAGCAACAGTGGGTTTCCACAGTTTGAATTCTGCAGCAACAGTAGAGAAGAAGTTATTGTGTCAACAACTAGGTTTTTTTTTGAAGTTTTTATATGCTCAGAATGTTGGGTTATAGTCATCTGAGGCAGCCATAGGAGTATTTTTCAAGTGCAACTTTTCAAGCTTTATCATTTCAATTTTTCAGGTGAACCAAACATTATGAGGTTCCACAGCTAGCAGTAGAAGCAAGTATTCAGATATGATTTCGGTGATCAAAGATGAAGTGAAGATTAAAAAAAAAATTACTTTTATGAAGAGGGATGGGGTAGGCATGGGTCCCCCTACCTTCTTAAGACCACGCAAGCTTTCCCACTTCTCCCAATGCAAAGTAGAGTCTTGACTTTTGTTGGAGCCCACATGAGGAGAGCTTGTTGCGCAAAGGAGAGGATATAGGCAGAGGAGAGGCAAGCCACGCTTAGGTTGTCTTGGACTTAAAAGGTTTGTGCTTTTAAGTTAATGACATGGCACTATCTAGCTTGGAGGGGCTGGTATCTATTCTTAGATTGTTTCTTCTAGAAGATTGCCTTATTCTTTTATGACCTTGGATCTTGTCATTGGATTTTTCTTGGCATAGTTTGTGTTTATTGTTGATTGCAAGTTGTTCCAATGTTATTGCATATACAATGTTCTTTGTCCTTCATGAATGATAGAAAACCTACTTTGTTGATGTTTGTGTAGATGTTTCTATGCATGTGCATATTTCTAATTTTGAAAAACCAAAAGCTCCATCAACTATTGTCATGTTTATATTTAAGGTTCCTATGTAATTCCCACTTTATATCAGTGATTTATGAACTTTGAAGCAATGTGCATGTTAATTGTACTTGTCACTTCAAATTGAATACTAGTGAAAAACAAATTGATTTAATTTTTTATTATATATATATATATATATATATATATACAGGACCCCTGACGTACCCAAGTCCCATGTAAAGTGGCGTCCCCGTCCTCGTCCCCATACCCAAGTTTCCTGGCAACTTAGGTTTAAAAGATAGCCATAGATGAAGATTAATGAACTCTGATCTTGGCTTGTTTTCGTAGCCATAGAAAATAGCAGCCATATATCTTAAGTCCTAAGTGAAAGTTCAAGTAAAAAAGAAAGAACAACATCATTTCTATACACAGTTTGGGTATATAAGGACAGTTAAAGAGGTGGAAATGTTTTGTTAAGACAAGATGCGTGAAGCTGACGAAGATTATGATGAAAAGTTTTGATATATTAACAGTAGTGTAAAGGATAGTAAGAGGGTCTTGTTTTGATGAAGTATACAACTCTAAGCCTTCATATGAAGCCTTGGTCATCTCTAATAAATTGCACTACCTCCTAAAGCACCTACAGGTGATGAGATAATTTCTTCATTCAAAACTAAGGTATGTACTAAGATTTAGCTAAAGAATTGTTATCAAAAGCTTGAATCTTATGATCCCTCATGAAGACATCCTTTTGAAGAGTACATTGAACATTTGATCATATCTCAATAGCAGTAGTGCTTTAACACTTGGTTGTCCTAGCTTGATGACACTCGCAATGATAATTTAATCAGTGCTTGAGCAATAATACCCTGGCAAGTTGTGACATGGCTCTTCCACAGCTATCACACAGTCTCGAAGTTTGACATTATCTGGGTTCTTCCAGAGTTGACAGTCATACACAAGTCTGAGGTTATTCATAGTGAAAAGTTGATGCATGGTAGTTTGAGTTTTATGATGAGAGACATGAAGGGAGGCTTGACCATCCAAGGTTGAAGATTCTCAGTCCTAGGTTGCAAGCATATACACAATCTGCATTGAAGACTTTTGTCAGTCTCTTTTGTGAAGATGGTTGATGCATCATTGAAGATGACAACCCTAACTTATTCAGTATGATGACTGTCCTATTTTGGTGACAAAGCTTGATTAGTCCAAGTCCAGACAAGGAGATGAAAGCCGTAGACTCTTTTGTAAAGTGATAACAGTCCAAGGCATGACAGTCCTAGAGTGACTTGAAGAGGATATGAGCAAAGCTCTTGATGACAAGCAACTAGTGAAGAAGTTGATGATGATGACAGTTTGACACCTACAACAGTATGGCAGTGATATCTACTACAGATGACACATTGATGACAAGTGGCATGGTAGCAGCAGACTTGACACATATGGCTTATTGAGCAGAGGTTGATTGAGCAAAGGTTGACGAGCATAGGTATGTTTGTGCAGCAGATTGATGACAATCAGAGATTGACATCAAGCTTGCAAGCTGAGTCTTGCACTTGAGGATTGAACTCCTCAACCCTTTCTTAGTTGGAGCTAAGAAAACCAAGATGGGTCCTGTTACAAGAGTTGGTGCTCTTTTCGTCAGTTGGTGTTGATTGTAATCATGAAGATTGAAGTCTTCCATTATCATAAATAAAACTTACATTACATATATTCTTGTGTCTCTCTTTGATATGATTATTGTGCTGATGACTCGTGGTTGATTTAGTTGATGAAGTTGATGATGTAATTGATAATATAATGCTTGATGAACTCTGCTGATTAATAGAAGGTGAAAAAGGTTTTAAATTGCTTACACACTGATTCACCCCCCCTCTCAGTGTGACCATTGTGTCCAACAGTTTCAATCTCTTTTCTTTTGGCACATGAATATATACAGGAGTGCCAAAAATCCTCATGTGGTCAACTGTAGGTTTCTTGCATGTGAATACTTTTTCTGGAGTCTTTTCCCCCAACATGGCATGAGGGCTTCTGTTTTGAATGTACACAGTAGTACAAGAAAACTCAGCCCACAGAGATAAAGGAAGATCGAGGTCGCACAACATAGCTTTGGCAGCCTCACATATCGTTCTATTCTTCTTTTTTGCAACCCCATTCTGTTGAGGGTTGTATTGCACCGTTAGCTCCCTCTTGAGTCTTGCTTTTCGACAAAAATCATCAAACTCATTAGATTTATATTCACCTCCGTTATCTGATCTCAGGATACTGATGCCGTTATCTGATCTCAGGATACTGATGTGTCTTCTTGTCTGGTTTTCAATTAGAGCCTTGAACTCCTTGAATTTGTCAAAAGTTTCACTTTTAACTTTTAGAAAGTAGATCCAGGACTTGCAACAATAATCATCTATGAACAATACATAATACAAGCAACCACTCAAGGAGGGTGAAGACATAGGCCCACATATGTAAGAATGAATCATATTTAAGATTCTTTTAGATCTACTGTTGCTTCTGAAGAAGATTTCTTTGTATTCTTGCCTAGGGCACAACCTTTGCAAACATCACTATGTTCATGAGAAAACTCAGGCATACCTGTAACCATCTTTTGAAGACCAGGGAGAGCTGTATAGTGAAGGTGTCCAAACCTTCGATGCCACAGTTCACATGGGTCATTTGTGTTGTGAACTAGTGCTTGAGTGGAGTGTCCAGATGATTTGTAAAGGCCTCCCTCTCGAACTCCATTCAATTCTGCTGAGCTTAACTTCTTATTCTTTGCTCATAGTAGGACCTTCGTGTTCATGAAGATAACTTTGTAGCCTTTATCTTCTAAGCTAGCAACAGAGAGGAGGTTCTTTTTCAAACCAAGAACATATAACATGTCTTCGATGTGCAAAAACAGTCCCCGAGTCAAGTTGAAGTGTAGCTAAGCCAATTCCTTCAATTTTGTAGGTGGTGTCATCCCCAAGTTCTTCTTGATTAGTGAACTTCTTCCTATAGCTTGTAAGTGCTTCACGAAAACCTGTCATATGTCTAGAAGCACCACTATCCACTAACCAAGAGTTAGCATTGTTGGTGATGGATCTTGAAAGAGCAGAGATCAGGTAGTATTCTCGTCTGGATTCATCTTCTTTGGAAGACGTAGCATTTTTCTTCTTCTTCCTTTGTTGTAGATGCTTGGAATCTTCTCTTTGGTTGTCTACAGTCCCTGGCATAATGTCCCATCTTATAACAATTGAAACATCCTATACTTTTATCATCTAGTTGCTTACCTTGTGGCTTCTTTTCTTTCTTCTTCGAAGGGAAGGACTTCTTGAACTTCCTTGTCTTGGCTGTAAGGGAAAGGTTCCCTTCCTTAGCGCCATTTGTTTTGCTCCGAACTCTTCCTTCTTCTTCCAAACAGTCAGGACGAAGTCTATCAAAGTTTGGTTGAGTTTCACGTCCACTTACAACTGCGACGAAGGTTTCCCAAGAACTGGGAAGACCATCGAATACAGTATGTACAAGATCATCATCATCCACAGGTACACCAATAGCAGAAGGTTGGTCTCTTACCTGAGCAATTTTTGTGAAGAAGGGGGCCACTCCTTCATCCTTATCCATCTTCAATGTACGAAGCCTCTTCTGCGGTACTCTCTTCTAGCTGGGTGCTTTTTCTCATATAGATTTGTCAAGGTGTCAAAGCATTCTTTGGCAGTCTTCAATGGTGTTATGGTGGGCTTCAAGGTCTCCTTGACCGAGTCATAGATGATTCTTCTTGCCTTTGCTTGCTTCTTCTTAAAGGAAATCCTTCCTGCATTAGATGTAGGTTCTTCTATGGCATTGGGAACCAGGTCATCAAGCTCATTCTCTTCCAAGGTGGCGCCATAAGCCTAGCTTTCCATGAGTTGTAGTTAGCTGACCCCTCAAGCCTTTCTTTTGGTCTGAAGATGTTGGAAGCCATCTTTGATCAACAAGTTTGATATCTTAGTCTGCAAGTGTCCCAAGGTCTAGGGAGGTTACAAAGATCTACTCACTCACTGTAATCTTCACAAGCAAAACTCTGATACCATGTTGAATTTTAACATGTGTATGATATTTTCAAAAATTGCAGATTGTATTAGAGATAGGACTTGAGATATTAACAACAGTAAGATAATTACAGTAGTAAAACAAGCATCACACAATTGAACACACGATTTTTCATGGGGAATCCTTTTAATGACAAAAACCCCAAAGCATTAGTAATTCATCCTCTAAATGAGATGACTGAGTTTGTACATGAGCAGAGAAATAGTTCACAAAACTCTGAGATGAATGTATGAAAAATTTCCAAATTGAAGAAGCCCTAACAGGCTTTTACTTCTGCTGTTGCTGTTGCCAAGTAGACTGTTCTTTTACTGCTACCACGTGGACTTGGACTGTGCCTGTGCCTGTACCTGTTGAGCTGCTGTGACTGTACCTTCCTGTACCTGCAGCCACCTCACGGGTTGCTGCTGCTAACCTTGTCACCATCGAGGCCTGTAGCAGCCTCTCGGGTGCTGCTACTGCTAACCCTGACCACCATCGAGACTGCTGCTAACTGCTGCCTTCAAACCCTCGTGACCACCACTGTGATTGCTGCCTTTTGCTGCTCCTTCATGACCACTACCATGACCTTTATTATGAGCTGTAGCAGCTCTGCTGCTACTGCTCTTTACTACAGTGTCTACTCTCCACCACCGTGAGTTGTAGCATGAAGGAGGAATACCCAAGCAAGCTTTAAGAGCTGCAATGTTGAAGAAAACAAGGACACCAGGCACCAAATTTTCCCAGTCAACCTTAGCTGCGATGAGGATGAAGACTTCAGTCAAGAAGTTCTAGGAGCAGTCAAGTGATTGTTGTATGTTCAAATGATTTGCAATTGTCGTTTATTTATAGTCCATCAAGCATTTGAGTTGGTTCCACATAATTAGGAGTTGACATTAGGGCTTATTTTCGTTTTCATCTTTGACCCTTGACTTTTAATGTTTTGTGGTTCAAAGGACTTCTTGGTGTTTGACTTGTGCCACTTGGTCCTTCACTTGATGGTCACATGGACTAAGACTAGGGTTACATGGTTCTTAAAGTATTTCTGTGACGACAACAAGTTGTCTCAAGAGTTCTTCAGGGTCCTCGTGGTTAATTCATGCCCACTTAAGTACATCTTCATAAATAAGGAGAGTTATTAAATGCTTTATCTTGATCTCCTCATGCCACCAAGATCAGGGGTTGGGTCTCTTAACCAGGGGTAAATAGTCCCTGAAGAAGGTCTCATAGCCCAATAGATCAAGGGGAGGAGTGCATCACTTGCCCATACTTGATCTAGGGCTTATGGTGATGACCTCGTAACTGATCAGGTTCCTCAGCCCCTTGCTGCATCAGATGACTCAATGTCAAATACTTGGTAACTAACCAAGCGCCTCCATTCTCCTAGAGAATGGGCCTCAACCCCAGGATGAGGGCTTAGTCTCGAACTAGGTTAAATTCCCGGTAACTGGCTAGGTGCCTCCATTCAGTGAATGGCCTCAGCCCTAGGCTGAGACCCCTAGTCCCAGACTGGGTCAATTTTCTGGTTATTGACCAGGTGCCTCCATTCTCCCAGACAATGGCTCTTAGCCCAAGGATGAGTCCCCTAGTCCTAGATTGGGTCAATTTCCTGGTAACTGACTAGGTGCCTCCATACAGAGAATGGCCCTTAGCCCTAGACTGAGTCCCCCAGTCCCAGACTAGGTCAATTTCCTGGTAACTGACCAGGTGTCTCCATTCTCCTAGAGAATGGCTGGCGATGCTGCTTAGGAAAAATCAACACAACTTATGGTTTATCACCAAACCCCAACTTCAATGCCTCTTTAAGGGTCAAACCCTAGTCCTAGACTTCAAGATTGCTCCATGCAACTCTAGTGCCTTAAGACAAAGAAAGATAAAATACAAATAAGTTTGAATAAGAGAGACAGATACTAGCGCTACTCCTCTTACATCTCTAACCCAAGTGTAAAGAAGAATAAGCACACATGATTTATTGGTAAGGACTCTCTCTTTCCTCTATTTATAGGAGAGGTAAAGGAGGTAGGTAATGACAAGTGGGCCTAGTCCACTACAAGCAATCTACAAGACATAAGTAGGCGCACATGTGAAGTGCTCTACTCCAAGTGGCGCATGTCAAGCTTGAAGGTGATGACAATCAACAAGGAAGGCTCCAAGGCATGAGTACTACATCTCAAGGTCCAATACTCCTCCAAGGCTCCAAAGCTCCAATGCATCTCCAAGGTCATGTGTCTCCTTAGGGACCACCATAGCTACATGTCTACTCCCTCAGCCCAAGCGTCCTTAATTCAAGTGCAAGACTCCATGCAGGCATAAAACCAACCCAATGCTGTCTAGGGCCTAATCCCCTCTTATGGAATGCTCATTGCTCCTGCCTAATGGTAGGCATACTTCAAGAGAGCAACCTCCCTTCACGAGATGGTGACATGAAAAAGTCACCAAGCTCCATTGGTCTTTGATGCTGCAAGAGAGAATGTCATGCAAGCTTCCATACATGTTCTAGCAACCAAGAGTAAGTTGATCCAACGCTCCTTTCAGGCTCCAATGCTTAACCAGGTTCATGTGCCTCCTTAGGGACCACCTAAGTCATCAAATTCGAAGATTTTTCGCCATAAAATTAGAAAAACGTTGATTTTCTATGACTGCCGAATTAATTCGGTGAAATTCGGCGATTTTTCTGTCCTTAGGCAATCTGCGGGTGAACCATAGTCTCTATCGACGACCAAAACTTCCTTCGTGTTAACGCATTTCTCATTGTGTGAGTTTGTGACCGATCTGTCATTGTGAATCATTCCATGATTGAAGGAGGACGCCATCATTCTGTTGGTTTATTGTTGATATGTGTTTGGTGTTCATAGTTTAATGGGCATAATAAGTGCTTATTAAATGATATAAAGAAACTAAAAAAGACTCACTCACTTTTATACTTGTCACTATTGGCTAGCTTCCAATCGCCTTGAAATATAACAACAGGGCATTCTCTCTCTCGATGCCATCTACTATATGCAGGTAAATAAAATGAGTCCCCTATTATTATTTGATAAAATCAAAACTTTATAAATAGTTGTTTATCTGAATAGCTCCTCTCTCTACTGCCCGAATTTTATTATTCGCCCCTACTCTTATAATAAAGCTTCCCACCTGTTGGCAGCTTGCCAATTCTAGGGAAAGAAAGCTGGGGTGGTCAACACTATTAGCTTGCATAGTAGCCTATTTATTAAAGAATTTGGGAATATTCCTAAACTGGGTTGAAAATTTTCGTAATTTTTTTTATTTCGTAATTTTATAGTCATTCAAACTTGTTGCCGAATTTTATTGCCAAATTTTCCATTGCCGATTTTTTGTCGAATTTCAAGGACTCCGAATTCGAACACGAACTCCAACCAGATGACTTAGGGGACAACCACACCTACATGTCCACTTCCTCAACCCAAGTATCCTCAAGTGAAGTGTAAGCCTCCATGCAAGCAACCCCATGTGGTATAGGGCTCAATGCTTTCCTCTGGAATGCCTATCGCTTTCCCTCCTGTTATCACATATACATTCTGTAGCTGGGCTACCATGATGCAACATACAGTCTTGTCTCTTTTTCTGTTTCGAGCTATTTTTTCACATGGGGTATTAGCATGGATCTTTACAACTTCAGTTATTCTAGAGCCTTGTTCATCGGATTTTCCTTGCTAGGACTGAGATTTAGAGGTCCATTGAGATGCTTTTGGTGATGATCTAGTTCATTGTAGTAGAGCAACATATCAGAGTTGGTACACACAGTTATAGAGGGGCTTATCAGTTGGAGACAGGTATATTTGGTGAGATCAGGTATACACCTCCTTGGTTTGATTTTGCTCTATGATGTATGTCAGGTATCTATGCTTATCATGTTAGGATGATTATGGTGACCTATGCTTATATCTATTGTTGCTTCAACTTGTGTTATGACCAATCAAGGAATTTGATGTGAAGATTGTTGCTCATGCCATGCTTGTACAAATTATAAACCTTGGTGCTAGGTCGGTTCCATGTCACTTGTCCCCATCCATCCAGTCTATCCACCTTTGATTTTGTCCCATGACTTAGACTAATTGAGACTTGTGAGATTGAAGATCCTTTCCCCATTGTGACCCCTATGTATTGTAGAATCCATGTTGCTATGTGTCTTTGGCTATGAAATATTTGGCTTGGCCAGTGTGGTTGGGTTGACAGGGTAGGTCTCCTTTAGTGCTCAAAACAAGTGCTCCACCATAACAGTGTTGCTAAACACTAAAGCATCGGAACACATGAAAGCTATATCTAAAGGATTCAAAAGTTATAAATGTTTAAAAGGTAGTCAGTGGCCAAGGGTTTGAGCACTCATTCATTGTATAATGTAAGGCTCGATCTGCCCTCCACAAGGGCGGTAGGGAGAGGCAAACTCGTCAGGGCTATGGACTGCTTGTTGGCAGTGGGTCTAGGCCTTAGTCATTTACTGGAGCCCAGAAGGATTTCCAGGGCACCTGCCCTTGTAGGCTGGCTACTATCTTGTGAAATGTAAAGTGTATTGAAAAGGTTAATGGTGAAAGGATGAGCACTCACTCCTTGTATAGTGTTTGCCCCATAGGGCATCAGGGTGAGACTAGCTTGCAAACGTTGGGTCTTTGTTAGTATTGGAGCCCAGAAGGCTTCCAGGGCACCTGCCTTTGAAGGTTGACCTATGTTGCGATTAAAGTGCAAAGGAAAGCTTGTTAGAGTCTAAGGGAACCATATCCAAGTACTTTATCCATTTGTGAGACACTCCCATCCCCTATTGCTATCTGTCATACACATGTCACCTTGGTTGACTATATTATATATCATTCAAATAGATCACCGAGTCGATGTCAGTTAAAAGTCATTCCCTTTTTCCTTAACTTTGTTCCTCCATCCTCACCCATTTGTAGCACATTGTTTACCCTTTGTAAGTATGGCATGAACAAGTGGACTTCCATAAAGTTCCGAGATTCTTCAAAAAGCACATGTACATCTTAATATTATTATTATTTGTGACCATGAATAAGTTATTATGAATAACTAATTCAAGTTAGGTTTTGATATACATTATTGGAGCATTTCTTACCCTGGATGTTTACATGATCATATTGATATAGTTTCTCACCTTCAGTTTGGGTACTTTGACATGGTCAATCCAGTTGACCGAGTCAATCACGGTTCCCAAGGCAGTGACTCAAAAAACATGATCTATATTTGTTCCAGACATGCCCAGGACCAATACTGCAGTTTCAGTTTTGAGAGTTTGGCCCCGGTTCTCCTGATAAGTGATTATTATCACTTAATTATTGGCCAAATGATCAAATTTTATTCCAAATGGCAGTATGATTGGTTCTCCTAGAGTAGAGCAGTGTTCCAGGGGGTATAAGTAGTCACTTATACCATTCTTTTATATCTCCAGATCATCCAGAGTAGTCAATTTTCCCCAGTTTGCACCATGGACAGAGTTACGGTGGATTTATCATTTTCCAGAGATTGTACCAGCGAAAATGAACTAGAAAAATCATTGAAAAATTTATTTGGCCTCCTGGGGAATTTTGGCATATGATGTGTTTCAGCATCTTAGACTCCTCTGCCCACCTCCAGGCACTAGTCTTAGTTTGGGAGAAAACGCCCCTATTTGGCTTGTTGGTCAATTTCCTCTGTTTTGGTTTCGGTCTTCAGTTGGGTATTTCTATTTTCCAATCCTTTTACCTATCTAGGTGTGTTGAAGCCTTAATTTCATTAAATCAACCTCGTCCTGGGCATTTCCCATTTTTCTGACTAAATCCCCTAGGGTCCAGGGTTTGATTCTCTGAACAAGCACACCAACCCTAGATCTGTTTAAAACTTCTTAAGTCACTGGTCTAAATTGATTTGAGTAACATTTCCACATTCCTTAAACATCCGTACTCGAATATTCCTTAAATTATGGCTTATCCCTTAAATCTAGGGTTTCCAGCTCTCACCTTACGTATTCACATTTTTGGGCTTGATCTGGTGGTTGTCCTTTCTGGATAAGATCGGGTCTCCCCCGTTTCACTTGGGCATTCAGTGGCATAAAGCGAAGGAATCCCTAACCGACGTAACAACCATCCATCTTTTGGGGTTAGGGTTTTCATAGGTCACAGCGTTGGTTGCCTCTCCCCTCTACTATCCTGTATAGGATTCATCTATTGGGGCAACCACAAGATCTGTGATAACATCTCCAATGCAAGGCATCCTCCAAGCCATCAACCTCCCTTCATGTGCCAACTACATGAAGAAGTGACCAAGCTCTATATGTCTCCAACTCTCCAAGAAAGAATGTCATGCAAGCATCGATATAAGGTCTAGCAACCAAGAGTAAGTCACTTCCATTGTGCAAATCCATCATGGAACACCAAGGGTCAACCATACACCATGCACTCCATTTCTCATGAAGCACCACCAAACATGGTGCACATTGTAAACACTTTTGGAGTAACCCCGAAAGCTAACAGTTATGGTATTTTGTTGAGCTGTGATTGATCATGATTAATTGATAATAAAATCACTAGTAAACACTTTCGTAGTAACCATTCACTATCTTTTGATATTTTCCTTATTTTTTGGTTGTCCTATAGTCTTACACCTTGCCATCTCCTGTGCTGTACCCTAAAATAAAGGGGTTCTCTCCAACCATCTTGGAAACTTGTACCCCCCATCTTCCCATTCCCAAATCTCAGCAAAACATACATTTACATATTGTGTTCGACCATTGTTCTGATTTATAAAATGCATGTATATCTGAGAGTTGATTTGGCACATGTTGTAGTTCCTTCATATTTCCATTTACGGAGTCATGAAAATATAGGTTTATGTTCTTACAGCCTTTACAAGACATTAAGAGAAATTAGTATACTGAGACAAATTAGTATACTGAGACATTCTCATGCTGATGTAGCAGAGTTTTCAAAGCTGTGATATGATTAAGATATTTTGCAAATAGGCACCCTTAAACTGTTTCTGGTAGTAATAGCCTCTTTCTTGGTTTGGTGGATGCTGAACACTTATAATGGAATTGAAGCACAAAACACAATATTTAGTGTAGTTTGTTATAGGTTTTTTACTTATCAGTGGTAAATTACTGCAGGTGGTAGCCATTGGGGAATGTGGCTTGGATTATGATCGTCTTCAATTTTGCCCTGCTGATGTTCAAAGAAAGTGAGTTTTTCCCCAGTCATTTTTTGCATATAATTTTTTTGTGATAAATTATATTTTTGTTTAGGATTATCAAGTTATAGTCCAGAATAACTGCTTCTGAAATTTGATTCAGAATAACTGTTTCTCTTTCCAAATATAGGTATTTTGAAAAGCAGTTTGAATTGGCTGATGCCTTGAGGCTTCCCATGTTTCTTCATATGCGTGCAGCTGGAAAAGACTTTTGTGATATTATAGAGCAAAATAGGAATCGGTAAGGCTGCTGAGTTATTAGGAATCATGTTGTATTGGAAATTACCCACGAATGATCATTCTTCCCTTACATGAAGCTTACAACATCTTGTCAATTGGCTGTTGCACCATGCCATATCTGTCATGCCCTTATTAATATGATTTTATGCAGGGCAAGTTTTTTTTTCTTGTTTTGATGGGATTGTGAAGTACTGTGATGATCTGTCTTTATGGAATAATTATGTAATTATGGATATTTCTATGGCTGTTTATTGACAGAAAGAGAGATGATGATAGTGTAGTCAAATGTGTACAAATCAATGTTACAGAACTGGCCATTAATTGGTGAGTTCTGCTTTAAACAATTAATTGGCTCAAAAAATTGCCAATTTTTTGCAGTCTGCAAAACATCATAATCCAGATAGTTTTTGAAAAAATTGTCCGTTGCAGTGGAAATTCAATTAAAAGGCAGATTTTCTGCCTCATTTTTTACCGTTTACTATTTTTACCAGGTTTTTCTTTCCTTGGCTGAGTTATTCCCAAGTCAATGATTGGGACCCTTGCCAATCTTTTGCTGAGTCCAAGTTCTGTGACACTGGTACAACTAGATATGAAGATATGAAAGAAGTAGAACACATTGTATATATCTAGAGGGATGAAAACTTACTGTCTAAGTTGAGGAATCAGATTTTATGTAGGATTTCTTGAGAGCTGCTTGATCCAACCTGACGTAGATAGTTTCATGCATGTGGTGATCTTTTTCCCTTGTGTTCATATATAAGGGTTCCATGAGTTATTTAATTGACAGATGGGAGCATAAATGAATGGGAACTTTAAAGTTTAGATCTCCACTGTTTTTAGGCAATCAACTAGACTGAACACATTTTTTTATCTGGCAGATTTATTTCAGGGGTAGCTCACTCTTTCACTGGATGTGCAGAAGATCGTGACCAACTTCTTAAGTTTGACAATTTATTTATAGGTGAGCCCACAGGCACATGATCTCAACTAGAGGTTCTTTTGTAAGTATGCCATGATATCATTACAGTTTTTGTTTCATTGGAAAACAAAAAGTTGAAGGCAAGCCAAATCTATCAGATTCCCTTTAAAAACATTCTTTCCATGAGTCTTTTCTATTGATCATGTTCATCTCTAGTGGTAATATGTGTTTGCTCTTGTAATTGATGATCAAGACATAAGCGAAGTTTCTTAAAATATCTTAAAATAAGCAATGTAGCTCCCAACACTATAAGCAACTTTCCACATTTTGGAGCTAGGGCCTTGAATAACTTGGCTTTGGTACTTTTTGCCATCTCTTTGAGGTGTGTTCTATAAGTAATCTCGTATATTTTTTGCTATTCTTTAGAAGGGTTCATGGCAATAGTAATGTCTGCCTAAAAATATTGGGAACTTCTGTCTCATTGAGGTTCACCTCTAATTCTTTCTGCTTCTCTTGGGAATTGGTATTATTTTTTGATTTTCTGGCCTTGTATGTTTATAAACACTCTGTCAGTGTCTTGCAGGTATAAATGGATGTTCCTTAAAAACAGTGGAAAATCTTCAAGTTCTAACTGGTATTCCTCTAGAGAGGATGATGATAGAGACAGATGCTCCATACTGTGATATAAGGAGTAGTCATTCTGGGGCACATTATATAAAATCAACGTGGCCTTCCAAGAAGAAAGAAAAGTATGATCCTGGTTGCACTGTTAAAAATCGCAATGAACCTTGCTTTGTCAGGTAAAATTGATTGTCATCTATATATGTATTTGAAGATGCATAAATGTGTCCTGTTGTAATTCTGCCCTTTATGTGTAGTTTGAATTATTTTCTTTTTAAAACTAAATTTTAAATTTTATATCGACCTTGACGATTATATATCGAATGTTTGCTGAGTTATTCTTGAGCATATGCTGACTATGAGTTAGGAAGGTCAGTATAAGATGTGTAAAAAGTTATAGACAGAGGGTTGCTTGACAAGTATATCTTGTCTTTGCAAGATGAAGCAAGAAGTTACAGGTGCAATTTGTGTAATGAGCTTTAAAAGTTCTTGTGCTTATCTATGTTAATTTTGTACCTAGGGAAGTGTTCCCCTAAGTGACTTTAACCTTTAGTCACTTAGTGAAGGGAAACAAAGTGAACCTTGCATTAAATGACTTAAGTGACATTTAATTTGACTTTAGAGCATTAAAGTCAGTTTTTGAAAAATTTAAGTGGGTGAGTGAAATTAATATTTTAGTAATAAAATATGAGTGTTTAATTTCAACTGTTGATCTAATTCATTCCCAGCCATTGGATTAGATGCCTCTTCACCTACCTAGGGTTGAGAGCAAAAAGCAAGGAAAAGGCAAAAACAATATTCATTCTTGAGAGAAGACTGAAGGAGAGAGCTGAAGAAGAAGAGAGAGGACACGAATTCCAAGACAGGGCTGAGAGTGATTTTCAGTGGGCACGAAAACCAACACCATTAATTGCTGGCACGAATTTTGAGGTGAAGTACAGCCTCATTTATTGCAGACATGAAAATCGAGACAGTGTACGGCCAACTTTTATTGTGCACAGAAATCAAGGTGAAGTACAGCCTCGTTTATTGCAGGCATGCTTTTTGAGAAACTGTACGGTGCATTTATTGCAGACCATACAGTACGGTTTCAGCACGGTTTTCGAGGACTGTTTGGGCATGGAGTTCGAGGCAGGGACATGCACAAAATTCAAGGAAGCATTCTGTACTTTCAGGCATAGTTTTCGAGGTGTACAACAGCATTTAATGCTGTCCGTACAGTACGGATTTTCTGCTGTGTTTGGCACGGAAATCGAGGCTGAGTTGCTGCTGGTTTTTAACACATTTTTCGAGAAAAGAATTGCACAGAAATCGAGGCAGCATATGCATGGAAAACGAGACAGTCTGCTGGTTGAGATAAGTTGGATTTTGACTGTAAATGAATGTCTGATTTTTCCTGAAGCTAATAACAAAACTCTCTCTCTCTCTGATTGGTTTTCCCCTTGTGGGTTTTTCTAGGGCCATTGGCCAAAAATATTTGTGTTCTGTGTGTTGAATGGCGTGCTGATATTTATTTTGCGTCAGTGAAAATTTGTAGTTACAGCATTGTTTTAGAGTCTGAAAATTTCATGTTTATTTCCAGCACTTTTATTTTTTGAGAATGTCATAAACAGAGATAAATTTTACTTTGAAACCGGTGGCTGAAAACTAGTGAAAAAAAATCTACATGGTATCAGAGCTGAGTAGGGAAAAAAATTAAATTTTAGCAGTGAAACAATCATTTCCAGAATTCAGAGAAACCTTTTGTGACAGTGGTACATTTTGCTGAAACTTGTTTTTTAGGAAAAATGACTTCCGTTGGGTTGAGATCTGAAGACAGACTAGATGGGGCAGGGAATTTTGTCTCATGGAAGGCCAAGATAGTCTTTTTGTTGAGAGATAATGAGTTGTGGGATGAGGCAGTTAACAACACTACTGCTCACCCCATTGTCATTCCAAGTGCTACCACTGATGCAGTAGCACATGCAGCCTTTGTGAAGAAGGACATTAAAGCCACGAGGATTATTTTGGATGCTGTTAATGATCATGTTATTCCTCACATTTTCGGGAAGGATCATGCACATGAGATGTGGAGTGCTTTGACTGGGTTGTTTCAGAGTACTAATGAAAATAGGAAGATGGTGCTTAGAGAGAAGCTGAAGAACATCAAGATGGTCAAAGTTGAGATGTGTATGACTTATCTTACTAGGATCTCTCAGGTGAGAGATGAGCTTGCAGCTGTTGGGGTGGCGATTACTGGTCCTGAGTTAGTGCGGACAGCCCTGAATGGGGTGACTGCACCTTGGGCTGTGTTTGTTCAAGAGTTGGTGGCCAAAGAGAACTTGCCATCTTGGGACAGAGTATGTGATGACTTTGTTCAGGAGGAGACTTGTAGGGGTTTCTTAAAGTGCAGTGGTTCGACTAGTAGGGGAGATGTAGCATTGACCGCGAAGGGGAAGAAGAATAGCAAGAAGGGTCCCAAGAAGGGTGGGGCCAAGATGGGCAGAAGAAAGATATGAGCACTTTGAAGTGCTTTTCATGTCACAAGATGGGACACTATGCTGCTACGTGTCCGAACAAGAAGAAGAAGAAGCAACAATAGACAACCGCTTCAGCTGAGATCGATGATTTTGCAACACGATTTTAGAGTGAGTTTTCACTATGCACTGGGCATATATAGAGAGAGAGAGCATCCATTCTCACCAGTGCGGATGTTGACAGACAAAGGGAGTTTTCCTATGTGACAGACTATTCTTATAGTGCATCTACTTCCAGCACTTGGTACATAGATAGCGGAGCCTCGAGTCACATGATAGGTGTTTGTGAGATGTTCTCTGAGCTTTCACAGGCAGATACAGATGTGGAGGTTGTGTTGGGAGATGACTCAGTAGTCAGTGCAGTTGGACATGGGACCATTACATTTCAGAGGGAGTCCATGAGTCCCATGGTATTGTAGGATGTATTGTATGTACCTGGGATGAAGAAGAACCTAGTGTCAGTTTCCATGATCAAGGATGATCAGGGTCTTGGGGTGTCTTTCCTAGATGGACACGTGCATATGTTTCCCAAGACTGCAGGACCATCTGCTTCAGTTGCCATTGGAGCGAGATGTGGGAAACTTTATAGGCTCTTGTTTCAGCTGCAACATGCTTTAGCCCATAGCAGCAGCAGTGAGTTGTGTGAGCTTTGGTATAGGAGGATGGCTCACTTGCATCATCCGACCTTGGGATTGTTGAGGCACATGGTTACAGGATTACCAGAGTTCAGTACAGGGTAGAGTGATGTGTGCAGGGGGTGTGCTTTGGGAAAGTACACCAAGATTGCTTTTTCGAGCAGTGATAGCAGGTCAATAGGTACTCTTGACTTGATACATTCAGACTTATGCGGACCTATATCTTCTGTGTCCTTGAGACGATACGAGTATTATGTGACATTCATTGATGACCATTCTAGCAAGACCTGGATCTACTTTCTGAAGAGCAAGAAGTCCGAGGAAGTCTTGTAGAGGTTCCAAGAGTTCAAAGTTCTTGTGGAGAACCAAACAGGGAGGAAGATCCGAGTCTTGAGATCAGATAATGAGGGTGAGTATACCTCCAAGGAGTTTGATGGATTTTGCAGACAGGAGGGCATCGGGAGACAATTGACGGTTCCGTATACTCCAGAGCAGAATGGAGTAGCAGAGAAGAAGAACCGGTCCATTGTTGGAGCAGCCCGAGCTATGCTACATGTCCAGTCACTTCCTTTCTTTCTTTGGGCTGAGGCTTGCAGCACCGCTGTATACCTTAAGAACAAGAGTCCCCATCGGGCAGTGGGGAACATGACACCTGAGGAGTGCATTTCAGGCAAGAAGCCTGAAGTTGGCCATTTTCGGATATTTGGTAGTCTGACTTATTCGCATGTCCCTTCAGAGAAGAGGACAAAGTTGGAGCCCACTGCAAAGAAGGGCATCTTTGTGGGTTATGATGAGACTGCGAAGGTCTTCCGTATTTACCTTCCATCTCAGAGGAAAGTGGTGGTGAGAAGGGATGTGAAGTTTGAGGAGGAGTGGGCCTTCAGGAAGTCGCGAGAGTCAGAGTAGGGAGGGCAGCAGGTCCCTGCACCTCAGGTTGTTTCACAGGTTCCATCTATGCAGCAGTCTGGATCACAGGTTTCCGGGGTTATAGGACCGCAAAGTGTTGGCACAGGTTCACCAGGTTCAGTGGTTAGGCCAACAGGGTCTTCGGGGACAAGTGATGGGTCTACTATTACAGGTACACCTTACAGGGGATTGGGATCAAGATCAAGATTATAGGGTACCCCTGGTGTTGGCACACCAGCTTCAGGTTCACGAGATACTGGGGTTTCCACCTCTGGTAGATCTTCAGATGATGATCGGCCAGTGTGGGAGCAACCTCCAAGGACGAAGGCACCTAAGTGGCTTTGAGATACCTTGAAGGAAGCTCAGGAGTTTGGGGCACCCAGGGAGGATGTGAGGGCCATCAAGATGCTTGACACATTGGGCATGTTGTTGGTGGCTAGTACACGAGATTCCGAGCCTTCTTCTTTTGAGGAGGCCTCCCACCATTCGGTATGGAGAGATGCCATGATGGATGAGTACCATTCCATCATGAAGAATGATGTATGGGAGATTATTCTGAGACCTGAGTGGAAGTCAGTGGTGACTTCCCATCGGCTTTACAAGCTGAAGCATGCGACAGATGGGAGTGTGGAGAAGTACAAAGCCAGGTTTGTAGCGCGGGGGTTTTCACAGGTTGAGGGCATTGATTATGATGAGAATTTTGCGTCGGTTGCTTGATATACTTCTATTAGGGGCTTGATCTCCATTGCAGCGGAAATGGGTTGGAAGATCCATTAGATGGATGTAAAGACTGCATTTCTCAATGGGATCATACAGGAGGAGATTTACATTGAGCAGCCTCAGGGATTTGAGATACATGAGAGAGAGTCTCATGTTTGCAGGTTGAAGAAGGCCCTGTATGGGCTGAAGCAAGCTCCAAGAGCTTGGTACTCCAGGATCAATTCTTACTTGCTGAGCATGGGATTTCAAAAGAGTGAAGCAGATCCGAATCTCTACTTCGTCATGGTTGGAGATGATCTGCTTGTTCTTCTGCTATATGTTGATGACTTGTTTATCACAGGGAGAGAGAGACCCATTGCAGCTTGCAAGAAGGATCTTGCAGCAGAGTACGAGATGACTGATATCGGGCTGATGCATTATTTCTTGGAATTGGAGGTTTGGCAGGAGCCTGGACATATTTTCTTGGGACAGGGAAATTATGCGATTGATATTTTGAGGAGATTCAGGATGGAGGATTGCAGGCCTATGTCGACACCTATGATCACCAACTGGAAGAAGTTTCATGCTTTTGAGGGAGAGTTGGTGGATCCTACTTTATACCATCAGCTTATAGGGTCATTGATGTATCTGGTTAACACTCGGCCAGATTTGTGTTTTGAAGTGAACACTTTTAGCAAGTTCATGGTTGAGCCTAGGAGTGTGCATTGGGTTGCTGCAAAACATGTGTTGCGCTATCTTTCAGGGACAGTGGATTTTGGTTTGGACTACAGGAGGTCAGAGGGGATCAGATTGGTTGGCTATATAGACTCAGATTGGGCAAGTAGTGTGGCAGACTGGAAGAGCACTTTCGGATGTTGTTTTAGTTTGGGGTCGGCAGCAGTGTCGTGGTTCAGTCGGAAGCATAAATCCATTGCATTGAGTTCTGTTGAGGTTGAGTATATGGCAGCTAGTTTGGCCAGCTGCGAGGCCTCGTGGCTTTGCAAGTTGCTGGTGAATCTATTTGGTTAGGAGCTTAGGCCTACGGTGATTTATTGTGACAATCAGAGTTGCATCCAAATCTCTGAGAATCCAGTTTTCCATGACAGGTCAAAGCACATTGAGATCAGATATCATTTCATCTGAGACTATGTTCAGAGAGGGGCAGTTACGCTTCAGTACATATCCACAGATGAGCAGGTAGCAGACATTCTGACGAAGTCTTTGGGGCGAGGCAAGTTTGTCTTCTTTAGGGACAAGTTGGGAGTGGTGCAGAACACCTTCCTCGGTAAGAGGGAGTGTTAATTTTGTACCTAGGGAAGTTTTTCCCTAAGTGACTTTAGCCTTTAGTAATTTAGTGAAGGGAAATAAAGTGAACCTTGCATTAAACAACTTAATTGACATTTAATTTGACTTTAGAGCATTAAAGTCAGTTTTTGAAAAATTTAAGTGGGTGAGTGAAATTAATATTTTGGTAATAAAATATGAGCATTTAATTTCAACTGTCGATCTAATTCATTCCCAGCCATTGGATTAGATGCCTCTTCACCTACCTAGGGTTGAGAGCAAAAAGCAAGTAAAAGGCAAAAACAATATTCATTCTTGAGAAAAGACTGAAGGAGAGAGCTGGAGAAGAAGAGTGAGGGCACGAATTCCAAGACAGGGCTAAGAGTGATTTTCAGTGGGCACGAAAACCAAGACCATTAATTGCTGGCACAAATTTCGAGGTGAAGTATAGCCTCATTTATTGCAGGCACCAAAAATTGAGACACTGTACGACCGACTTTTATTGTGCACATAAATCGAGGTAAAGTATGGCCTCATTTATTGCAGGCACAATTTTCGAGGAACTGTACGGTGCATTTATTACAGACCGTACAGGACGGTTTCAACATGATTTTCAAGGACTGTTTGGGCACAGAGTTTGAGGCAGGGACAAGCACAAATTTCGAGGAAGCATTCTATACTTTTTAGGGACAACTTTTGAGGTGTATGACATCATTTAATGCTGTCCGTACAGTACAAATTTTCTGCTGTGTTTGGAACAAAAATCGACGGCAGATTTTTTCATCTTCTCCATAGAAATTGAGGCTGAGTTGCTGCTGGTTTTTGGCACATTTTTCGAGAAAAGAATTGCACAGAAATTGATGCAGCATATGCACGGAAAACGAGACAGTCTGCTGGTTGGATTTTGACTGTAAATGAATGTCTGATTTTTTTTGAAGCTAATAACAAAACTCTCTCTCTCTGACTGGTTTTCCCCTTGTGGGTTTTTCTAGGGCCATTGGCCAAAAATATTTGTGTTCTGTGTGTTGAATGGCGTGCTGATATTTATTTTCTGCAGTGAAAATTTGTGGTTACAACTGTGTTTTAAAGTCTGAAAATTTCATGTTTATTTCCAACACTTTTATTTACTGAGAATGTTATAAACAGAGATAAATTTTACTTTGAGACCAGTGGCTGAAAACTATTGAAAAAAATCTACAATCTAGGCTTCTTGATCAAAATATAACTGATAGTTGACTATCAAATTTAAATTAAATAATTTCAAATGCTATGTAATTTTTAAGTCTCGCTATTTCCAGTGATACCTGGAAACAAATCCTGGTCAGCCAGGTATGCATTTCTGGTTTCTGGAACATTTCCAATTGTTGAAAGCTCGTATAGAAATGCCCAAAACATTTCTGGTAGTATCTGGATACCAGAAAGCACTCTTTCTGGATTCCATTCTTTTATTTGATATTTTACAAAGAAAACAAACAGAAAAGGGAGCTTAGAAAGGGTTTTGCTTGTTGAATTTTTGTGCAATTAATGCAAAACTAAAATTTCATCTTCTTCTTAGAAGGTTTCTCGTATCTTATCCCTAGAATTTTCAACAGTGTTACATAGGTACACGTCCCCAAGGGCAGGAAACATGTTAGTACGCCCCCACAGGTCTCGGAAACTTGGAAACTCCATTGGAAATGTCCCCCCCGTTTGAAGGAAACTCAAGGAAACATAGAAGGGAAACGTTTCCCACCTAAAAATGGCATCCCCATGTTTCCTTTGACAGTTCCCCCCCCCAAAAAAAAATTAAATGATAAAGGGCCACAACGTCCACTATTTTCCTTCTCAGCAGCCTCGTTTTCATTTTGATGTCCAATATGGTTGTATTTCCAAATTTGTTTTATCATTTAGTGTTGATGTTTCTCTGTGGTTCTAGCATTGGGCAAACATTTTGCATATATTCTTCTAGAGGGGTGATGTGTGTTGACCAATGGCTAGAGGAGGATGGCCTTGGCATAGTCCTGATTAGTCATGCATGTTGACTAAGAGTGTATGAGGCTCGAGGTGCTTAGCCTTTATTAGTCATGTGTTGACTAAGAGAGTATGAGGCTAGAGGTCACATTGCATACTCTATGAGGTAGTGCTCCGTGATAGAGTGATCTATTCTGATTAGAATGAGTTGTCTTGTTTATTTGATACGAGATTTCATACCCTTCTGGAATAAATAAAGTCTAATCTAGTGTTGAATTTGACATGGGCTTCATAAGAAGTATCCAAGACTTCTGTTGGGAGCAAGAGCGGGAGCGAAAAGCGAAATTTTCAAAAGATTCCGATTTGGGAGTGTTTTAGGAGCGTTTTTTATACACATATATATTTTTATTTATATATATTAAAAAAACATGTATTATACCAAATTAGCTATAGAAAACATAGATATAAGTTATAACCATTAATACACATGTCACATATAACATCAATCATCTAGGAGCTATGAGTTGTAACATTGTCATCAAATGATCAATCATCAACAACACCAATCTTCAAATTTCAACATATAATATTTGCCATCAACAAACTCTAACAGTCTAACAGATAAGATCAACCATGAAATGAAACAAAGCATCATAATATCATATTCAATACCAAAGAGTTGTAAGATGATAAGAATCATGATGCAATCAACAATTTAAAGTTCAAACTTCAAACTTCAAAGTAGGCCATAATAAACACAAAATACAAAGTATTATGATACTTTCTACTAATCTACTAAGTTTTCCTCTTGCCACGAGAAACTTCCAATTTTTTTTCTCGTGTTCTAGGTGGAATAGGAGTTGCTGGAAGTGATCGTGGAACACGAGAAGAAGATGAATGGCTTCCACGGATTGTCGGATGTTGTGAAGCTAAAGGCAAAACTCCTGCATCTGTAAACCTGTTGGTGGTTGGGGGTGGCATCTCTGATGTATGAATCGGATGAGGATCACCCTCATGATCACCCAATAGTTCATCCTTCAAGCGCTCTAATGCAATGGCTCCATCCTCCACATTAGCCTCCTCTGGATTGTTGTCCCAAGTCAAAAAAGTTCTATCATTCTTGGTTGCTTCACAGTAATGGGACAATAGCCTCAAGTTGTAGTGCACATAAACCAAACTTTCGGCCCGTTCTGTATTCAAACTATTTCTCTTGACATTGTGGATGAAGCTATAGCTGCTCCAACACGTCTCTGCAGAAGAACTATTGACAACCTGTGAAAGCACCCTCACCGCCAATTTATGCAAATATGTGGCACCACTGCTGTACATGTTCCACCAATGGCTAGGATCCTACCTCTCTCGATCTTTGGTTGCATGCAAGGTACAAAAGATTCCATGTTCACTGATGTATTGGCTCAATTTACTCAGTACTTGAGCACACTCCTCCTCATTAGAGACCAACTTGTCTAATGCAAGCATATACCCATTTTGCACCTTTGGATATGTTTGTGGTCTTTTCCTAACTCCACCGCTAGGTGTAGGTTGGGCCAACCAAGACGGAGAATAATATTTTGGGGCAAGGACATATGCAAGGGCATGGAGTGGAACATTCAAATTATCCCACCTTTTGACCAAATGTTTATGAATATGGTCATACAAGATTGCATCTCTTTGCTCAACAATGTCTCTGATATGACCAAGCATGCTATCCATTTGCTCATACACCTCCCCAATCACCAACTGATCTGTATTTGCAAAATGAATCATATTATAAACGGGCTTGGTGAACTGTAGAACATATTTAACCTGTGTCCAGAAATGACCATCAAGAACGGTGTCCTCCACCTCCTGAAAGTCATGTCTATCAGATGCGTTTGCAACTCTGTCTTTCAATCCCTGCCCTGAATCACTTGAGACCATACTAGCCAATGCCTCTCTTACCTTCAAAAAACTCCCGAAGGTGAGGTAGTAGCTACCAAATCTAGTCTTCGCAATCTTCAATAGCTCCAATGTAATATCCCAAACTGATTTTTTTCTTTTGCTTTGTGTACTGTAGATGGCTAGTAAGCTCATGCCTCAATAGAATATGAAAGCAAACCCTGATCTCTGCATGCATGCATTTGCATGTAGATCTGTGCCCTAGATAATACTGAAATGCTAGAAAATAGATGAAATTAATGCATGTACATACCAGTATGTAGATCTGCTGATGATGAAGAGGATGGTCCCTGCATGCAAGAATTCTGATGGAGAAATAAGGAGATAAGCCAAATCGTCCTCCATAGGTGAATGCTTCCTCCTCCAAAGCCGTAGATGCTCCTCGATAATAAATAATCCACTGATGAAGGCCCAAATGATGTGCACTAGGGTTATAGTACCCCTCTGGAAGTGATGGAAGCAACATACAGTAGAAATGGTGGCTTAGTAGCCTAAAACGTAAGTATCCTCCTCAATGGAATTCTCCCATGCAAAAAGACGCCCTCCAGATAGTGATAACTGCTGATAATTTGCTTGATACTCAAGCTGAGAGGCCCTTCTTCCAGGGAAGGGTGATGAGGGTGTTCTGAGAGGAATAGGAGAATCATGTAGAAGTTCTGCCCTCTGTAGAGAAGAAAACAGATAGATATGTCTTTGACCACGGTACCACGGAATGATGGCGAATCCCTCCAACTGGATGAATAATCAATCTCTCGAAGCAACTGCTGAATAGAACCTGATGATGAAGTAGTGCTGAATCTGGATGATCCAACCTGATGATGAACTAGGGCAGATAGATTTCGTTGCCGAAATATACCAGTTAGCTGAGCATGCACTCAACCCCAACTTAGCTCGGTGAGCTCTCCAATTTGAATCCTCAAATCCATAATCATATAAGTGTGTTTCTCCATTCACTTTACCTTTCTTTTATTACTTCCATCTGCGAATAACCTAACTTTTGACCTAATTAGGCCGCTTTAACTTCTAATTTGCAGTTGACTTGCATGCAGGTGCATGGAAACTCAATCGGGTGCATGCATCATGAAATAATGCTCAGATGTCATGCATTCAGGTGGCCTTTGGCGCTGGTGGCCCCCATCTATCCAATGATGATATAATATTGATGCCCTAGATCTTCTTATATGGCATCAGTCCACAACTGATTCCTTGATTGCCAGTGCCTGCTCAAACCTATGGGAATCATATAGGTTAGCGGGCTAGTCCTCAATGCCTAAGCAGAAGAGGACATTACAGTCCTCCCCGCTCCAATTTGCTTGTCCTCAAGCAACTGTAAAGTTGGGTGCTGTAATACTTGTTCTCCCTCCCAAGTGGCCTCCTTTATAGGCAGATCTTTCCACTGAACCAAGCAGTCTTTGATGATTCTGTTCCTCAGTTTCTGCTCTCGCACCTCTAGGATGCACTCAGGAATCAGAATCAATTGCCCCTCATCATCAAGGGAGGGAAGCTCGAAAGATGTAACAATCTGCTCACCGACTGCCTTCTTGAGGTTGGAGACTTGAAATACATTGTGAATCTTGCTCTCTGCGGGTAGTTCTAGCTCGTATGCTACCTCTCCAACCTTTCGGATTATCTTGTATGGACCATAGAAGCTAGGTTTGAGTTTTTTCGCTCCTTTCTTTTTAAGAGATGACTGTCGGTAAGGTTGGAGGCGTAAATAAACGAAGTCTCCTACCTCAAAACTGCACTCAATCCTATGCCTGTCCACATATATCTTTTGCTGATTCTGAGCAGCCTGTATGTTCTCCCTGAGTATCTTGAGGATATCTTGACCCTCCTAAATCTACTCTTTGGCCTTGGGGGCCCCGCTATCGTCGAATATCCGGTCTGCGAAAGTGGAAGCATTATACCCATACAAAGCTCGAAAAGGGGTCATCCCAATGGTCATATGGTGGGTGGTGTTGTAACAATGTTCACCCAAGTGTAGCCATTTGATCCATGTCCTCTGCTGACCTGCTACGTAATTTCTCAAGTATCCCTCAATCCACTTGTTGACAATCTCTGTCCCTGTCACTCGGTGGATGATAACTTGTGCTCATGGTTAACTCGGTCCCCACGAACCGGAAAAGCTCTTGCCAAAAGGCTCCTGTGAATTTGCTGTCCTTGTCACTGACAATGGTCTTGGGTAACCCGTGGAGTCTAAATACCTCTCTGAAAAATAGTTCTGCTACCTGTGCTGCTGAATAATCTGAAGGAATGGCAAAGAAGTGAGTGAACTTGGTTAATCTGTACACCACTACGTACAAGCAGTCTCTGCCCTGAACCTTGGGCAGCCCAGTAATGAAGTCCATAGAGATGCTCTCCTACTTTTGCTCGGGAATAGGCAAGGGTTGTAGTAAACCAGCCGGGTGGGTGTGCTCTATTTTGTTATGTTGGCACAAGCTGCACTCTCTCACATGTTGTATCACATCATTCCTGAGGCCCTTCCATGAGGACCTTTCTCTAATCTTTTTGTAGGTCTTGAGAAACCCCTGATGCCCTGCTAATGGTGAATCATGCAATGCCTACAAAATCTTCTTCTTGAGGGAAGACTCTGGAACTAAGAAGATTCTATTCTTGTAGTATATGATGTCATCAATTACCCAGTACCTATCATCCTGAATCTGTCGATCCAATAGCTCGCAAACAAACTTATCTTTGGAGTACTCAACCAAAAGATGAGATCTCCAATCTGATGAGATGCTCATAAGAGATAAAGTAGCTGGTAGTCTAGAAAGTGGATCGACCACTACATTGTTCTTTCCCTTTACGTACTCAATCTTGAAGTCATAGGCTTGGATTTTGCTTACCCATATTTGCTGCCTCTCGTTTAGCTCTTTTTGCTCTAGGAAGTATTTCAAGCTATTGTCATCTGTCTTAACCTTGAATCTGCCACCCACTAAGTACTGTCTAAACTTGGTTAGCGCATGGAGAATGGCTAACATCTCTTTGTCATATATTGAATAGTGTCGCTCATAGTCTTTGAGCGTCCTGCTCTCAAATGCAATGGGGTGGTTGTTTTGCATCAAAACTGCCCCAATTCCTTCTCCTGAAGCATGACATTCTAACACGAAGGGTTGAGAAAAGTCTGGTAGAGCTAATACCGGGCATGAACTCATTACCTTTTTCATTTTCTCGAATGTCTGTCGTGCTGTCTCCAACCAATTGAATGCCCCCTTCTATGTAAGATCGGTGAGGGGTGCGCTTATCTGTGAGAATTCACTGACATACCTCCTGTAGTAGGTGCAAAGGCCCAAAAAGCCCTTCAGTTTTGTCACATTTTTAGGTGTAGGCCAATCCAATATGGCCCAAATCTTCTCTAGTTGCACTTGGACCCCGTTGCCCCCTATGACATGCCCCAAGTATAACATCTACTGCATGTCGAACTCACACTTGGACATTTTGGCATATAGTGACTGCTCCTGTAGAATGCCAAGTACTTCATCTAGATGTCTCAAATGTTCTTCCCAAGTTCTACTGTATATCAATATGTCGTCGAAGAATACTAGAATTTACTTACATAACTGAGCCTTGAAGATATGGTTCATGCATGACTGGAAAGTAGCAGGTGCATTAGTGAGCCCCGAATGGCATCACTAGAAACTCATAATGTCGTAGTGGCAACGAAAGGCGGTCTTTGGAACATCCTGTTCCTTGACCTGAACCTGATGGTAACCTAAGCGGAGGTCAATCTTGGTAAAGTACTTTGCCCCTTGTAGTTCATCCATCAACTCATCAATCCCGGGGATGGGAGACCTGTTCTTTATGGTCTTTTTGTTGAGTGCCCTGTAATCAATGCACATGCGTAGGGTTCCATCCTTTTTCTTTACTAGCACTACTGAAGATGCAAATGGACTGGAGCTAGGTTTGATGTACCCTAGCTTGAGTGGTTCCTTGATTGTACTTTCTATCTCATCCTTGTACCTCCTGGGATGTCTTTAAGGAGTGGTGATAACTGCTTGAGTCCCCTCCTCTAACTCAATAATGTGCTTAAATCCCCTGTCTGGAGGTCAACCTGCTGGAAGGTCTTCGAATACTACCTTGTGCTTCTGTAGTAAGGCCTCTATATCTGCTGGATGTTGTGTGGCCTTATTTGGTGGTTTTCTGAAGGTAACAAAACACTCTGTTGCCCACTCAATATCTCCTTGTCGGAGTACTGCCTCCATCTTGTGTGATGTCACTGCTGTGGGAGGGTAGGTATTCATCCCTCTCAATACTACCTTCTGTCGCTCTGCTCCTGTGAACTCCATCTCCATTCTCTGGTAGTTCGTGGAATACTTCCCTATGGAATACATCCACTGAACTCCTAATACCACATTCATGTCAGGTACATCTACCACACAGAATGTCTCTATCACTGTATAATTCCCAAGTGTTACTTTTAATTTAGGAATCCTCTGACCACACTCCATGGTGTGACCTGCTGCAGCTACTGAAAACCCATCAAAAATCTCAATCTGAATGCCTCTCTTTTTAACCCATGCAACATCAATAAAGTTGTGGGATGCCCCACCATCTATCAGCACTCCCACTCGGTGGCCCTGTACGGTACCTCTGATCCGGAGGGTGTGGAATCTAGGAACCCCTGTCATGGTAGCAATGGTACCTCCTGAGGGATGTCCCTCATTAACTGTCTGTAGTGTCTCTCCCTGCTCCTGCTCCTGATAATCCTCATCCTCCCACTGTCGGAACAAGCCTCTACGTAGTAGGCCTTTCCCTTTCCTGAACATCTGTAACCTGGTACCCATGGTTCCTGGCAAGTGAAACATAACTTTTTTCTTCTAAGGCCCTGTCAGGTATCATTGTCCATCCATTCTTTCTGGAAGGGTTTCCTCTCTTTATCTTTAATAGAGAAATTGGTTTTGGGAGGAAACCTATTTTTGGGTACTGCATCTTGCAAATCTCTAGTCCGGTTGATGGCATCTGCTAGGGTGGTGGGCCTATAGGCCTTGACCCATCCCCATAAGGGTTCAGTGAGGGCCTCTGTAAACAACATAATCAACCTGCTCTCTGATATATCTGTCACCATGACTGCTATCCTCTGAAACTTTGAAATAAATGCATCTGCACTACTTGTCTGCTTGAGCTGTGCCAGCTCTCTAAAGTGTACCTCAGGGTCCTTTTGATCAAACCACTCAATGAGCCTCTGTGTAAAATCTAGGTATGATGTGATGATATTGTGACCTAGTGTCACTAACCTGTGGTACCACCACTCATGGGCTTCTCCATCCAAATGCAAAGTAGCCAATTTATTGGCATCTGTCTCAATCATGGGGTTGAGATGGAAGTATGTATCTAACTTTTGTACCCAATTTCGGGCTGGGCCACCTCGAATACCCTCAAAGGTAGGGATAGTCAGTTTCCCTACGGTGCGCTGTAACTCATAGTTCTGGGTGAATGGCTTATTGTAAGCTTTGGGTTTGTTCTTACTTTTAAAGTGGCAGAAGTCAGTGAAGGTCATGGTTGAATGGAAGTCATCTCCTAAAGCTCTATACTCTCTCAGATAGGCACTCATGGATTCTTCTGGTTCTACTTGTGCTAGAGGCACTGCAGCTGGACTATCTAAGAATTGAGGCATGGTAGGTCGAGAAGGCTTGTTGTATATATGGAGATGGCTCTGCATGTTGGTATGTAGGTGCTCCCTACTACTATTGGTGGATACCCTGTCACTATTGGGAAATAAGGGACTGTGTGGGGTGGGCCCATTTTTCTCAGTCATTTGACTGAAGGTACTCATCATTTCTTTTTGCCCAATAGTGAGTTCTTTTATGGCTGATACGAGACTATTGAAAGTTGTTTTATCATCCTCGGCCATTGCTTCTTTGCCCTTTCCAAAATGATTCTCTCCATCCCCCAACTCTATGTCCTATAACTCCTCTTCTCCTCTATCATTGTCTCTACACCTCTGTCTCCGGTAAGTAATGTTGTATGAGTCTTCTGAATTCATTTATACTTTTGCATGCCCATAGATGGCAAGGAAAATAGCTCTGATACAACTGTAATATCCCAAACTGATATTTTTCTTTTTCTTTGTGTACTATAGATGGCTAGTAGGCTTATGCCGCAATAGAATATGAAAGCAAACCCTGGTCTCTGCATGCATGCAGATTTGTGCCCTTGATAATACTGAAATGTTAGAGAATAGGAGAAATTAATGCATGTACATACCAGTATGTAGATCTGTTGATGATGAAGAGGATGGTCCCCGCATGCAAGAATTCTGATGGAGAAATAAGTAGATAAGCCAAATCGTCTTCCACAGGTGAATGCGCCCTCCTCCATAGTCGTAGATGCTCCTCAATAATAAATAATCCACTGATGAAGACCCAAATGATGTGCACTAGGGTTATAGTACCCCTCTGGAAGTGATGGAAGCAACATGCAAAAGAAATGGTGGCTCAATAGCCTAAAATTTAAGTATCCTCCTCAATGGAATTTGCCCATGCAAAAAGACGCCCTCCAGATAGTGATAACTGTTGATAACTTGCTTGATACTCAAGCTCAGAGGCCCTTCTTCTAGGGGAAGGGTGATGAGGGTGTTCTGAGAGGAATACGAGCAACATGCATAAGTTCTGCCCTCTGTAGAGAAGAAAATGAATAGACATGTCTCTCACCACAGTACCATGGTATGATGGTGAATCCCTCCAACTGGATGAATAATCAATCTCTCGAAGCAACTGCTGAATAGAACTTGATAATGAAGTAGTGCTGAATCTGGATGATCCAACCTGATGATAAACTAGGGCAGATAGATTTCACTGCCGAAATACACCAGTTAGCTGAGCATGCACTCAACCCTAACTTAGCTCGCTGAGCTCTCCAATTCGAATCCTTAAATCATTAATAATATAAGTGTGTTTCTCCGTTCACTTTACCTTTCTTTTATAACTTCCAACTGCGAATAACCTAACTTTTGACCTAATTAGGTCACTTTAACTTCTAATTTGCAGTTGACTTGCATGGAGACCCAATTAGGTGCATGCATCATGAAATAATGCTCAGATGTCATGCATGCAGGTGGCCTTTGGATCTGGTGGCCCTCGTCTACCCAATGATGATATAATATTGATGCCCTAGATCTTTTTATATGGCATCAGTCCATAGCTGATTCCCTGACTGTCAGTGCCCGCTCGAGCCTATAGGAATCATATAGGTTAGCGGGCTGGTCCTCAATGCCTAAGCAAAAGAGGACATTACATCCAACCTAGAGTGATTGCGAAAAATGTGGTGGGCCATGCTATGATTGGTGATAAATTTTATCATTTTCTTACCTCTCTTGTACAAGGCACCAATCCATTGGTAACTAGGGTCCTTCATCTTAACAATATCATGCATCAAAAGGTTGAATGTGTGAACCAAACACCCTGACCAAAATATGTTGGGATACTTATCCTCAATGATTGCTCCTGTTTCCTTGCAATTAACAACATTGTCTGTGATGACTTGAATGACATTGTATGGCCCAATCGTTTGAATGGTATTAAGTAAAGGTTGTGCATTATTGATTCCAGTCTTGTAGTAATCTGAGTAGTCATGCGCTGAAAGGAAGACCGTGCCACTATCAGACACACCAAGAATATTTATCATTGACTGGCCTTTAACATTTGTCCACCCATCAAATACAATGGATACCCCATATAACGAGCAATCATTTGTAAACTTTCCAAGAGCACTATTGATTTTGGCTCTTTCCCTGTCAAGTCCCACGGTTCTAGCTTTCTCATACCCAAGGCTCCTATATCCTTTAGGGGCACCATTGATGGCTTGTACCATTTCATGCCAATAGGGTGAGCAAAGAACATTGGATGGCACACCACATGCAAAGAGAAACCTGTAAACTTTTGAATCCACATCATCTCTGCAACCAAGGTCAAGGAAATTTGATAATGTTTTATGCATAGGCGAGAATCCACTAGCATGGGTGGATGATGATTCAGATCCACCACTAAACATTCTCTGTGGTGATTCATATTCGAATCTTGATCTCTTGGAATTGTTTTGAGCGGCGTCTTCTTCCATCCTGTATTTGTTTCTTTTTTTACCTGACACTTTGTCACATGTTTCAACTCCAGTAGCCTTACCTTGATCACATGGCATAATCTCACACAAATGCTTTCTCACACGGGTATATGAACCTGTGTAAGTTTTATTACAATGGAGGCATGTAAACTTTGTGGTTCCACCCCCTCTCCCTCCCCCAAGCCTTGTCACATACTTCCACAAAGGTGTTGTGTCTTTTTTGGCCCCTCATCACTCTCAATCTCCTACTCCTCCTCCTCCTCCTCCTCTCCATGGTATGTGCGGCTCCCTATCTCTTCATCCTCATCATTGCCACCACCGAATCTACTTCCCACCACCACCATCATGAGAAGAATCGGAACCAAAAACAAAAATCACATACCCATCATGCTTGTTGATTCAATATGAGAATCACTTATTGCCTACAATAGAACGATGGAGAAGAAGAAATTGGAAAGGGTAGGAAAAAAACACATACAAGATTTAAAATTTTAACATAGTGAAATATTTTTTTAAAAAACAAATAAAGATTGGGTTTTTAGAGCCTACCTCTTTAGCTCTTCAAGGATGGTTGAATGTTTCTATGGAAGCCTTTAATCTTCCTTCCAAGCTCTCACAAATAGAAGCTTTCAATCTCTCCTCCAATCTCCCTTCCAAGCTCCTACAAATTTGCTCTCAAACAACTAGCAAAGGCACTCAAAGCCCTATCAAGAAAAATGAAAACAAGCAAATGAGGAATAAAATGAGTCAAAATGGAGGCCAATAGTCTCTATAAACACTAATTAAACCCTAGGCAACCATAATTATTTTTTTTTGCAAAAAAAAAAATGAGAAAAAAATGCATGACGTGGAATCGCTCAGGGAGCGATTTCGGGAGCGTTTTTTTCCCTTCGGAATTGTCTCGAGAATGCTTCGGAATCGCTTCGGGAGCGTCGCTCCCGAATCACTCCCTCAACGATTCCGAAAAAGTCGGGGAGCGATTTATTTGGGATAGAATCGCGAATCCGAAAAAAGCTCCCAAGAGGAATTGCGATTCCTCAACGATTTCTCCCGGAGCGCGAATCAGGAGCGATTCGTCAAGGGGGAGCGATTCCCCGCAGCTTAGTCTTAGAGTATGATGAAATCAACATTAGAGCTCTAAGTGGGAATAGATGTGCATGTGAGGAGATGAACATCAACAAGGACAACTTTTCTATGATGAAGAAATAACCAAAAAGTCAAGTCAACCATTGAAGAAGTTCCAGATAGCATTGAAGAAGTCCCAGAAGAAAATGAGGGCAAGAAGACAAGTCAGGCTGAAGATAAAATGAAACATGAAGACCAAAAGAACAAGTCAGCCCCAATTAAAGAAGATGAGTTTGGCCCCATTGAAAAAAAAGTCAAGTGAACTGAAGAATATAAATAAGTGCCCACACATCATTTGTTAACTCATTTTCACACAACTTCTTCTCTCTCCTGGTGCGCAATTTTAGCCAAGCATATCAAAAAGTCGAAGGAGTAATTTTTGGGGTTCTTATTGTCTTTGGAAGATTCACTACCCTCGCTAGGGTTTCTTGTGAAGAAGGGTGAACCTATCTTGTTCTAGGATTTCTCTTCATGAATGGTATTGTATTTGAATTGGATTGATTTCTTCTAAGAAAAGTTGTTGGGTTTTCTTCCTATTGGATTTCTGAGGATAAAATTCTTGAGTCTCTTGTGGATGACAATCTTTCTATAATCCTTTGTTTCTGCTGCCAATTAATTTGATATTTTCGAGTGTGCAATTATTCAATTAAACTCTAGGATGAAATGATGGTTTGAAATCATTGTGAAGTAATTGTCAATGATCTGGAGATAGTTAAAAATTCAACAATTAGAGCTTATGTATGCTTGTATTTCATTTTAATTCACTTGAATTATGTTGTAAACTTGTATTAATCTTTATATTATAAAATTAAAGACTAATGATTTATGCTCATGTTGTCACATACGTAGTAGCGGGGGCTACCTTGATTCCAAAGCAGTTATGAGTACATTCCTGAGCCAGTCCTTTACTATGAGATCAATAGTATGAGCATTTAGATGATGATCACTCCTATTGTGCAGTGGACCCAAACCATACAGACTATCAGTTTCATGCCATGATTGAGCCACATGACCCCATATTTGATGGACTGAGTTAGCCATTCTTTGTTTTGGAGGAGATATAGTGACATTGCCCATGATCTACAACAACGGTGTTTAGTGCCTTTCAAATTGTTCAGATCGGATGCAGGTATATGAACCAGGTGATATATGGATATGTACATATGGATTTTAGTTTTGCTTTGATATCTATTTTAGTAGCTGGACTTGGTTAACAGTGGTTATGCATTGGAGATATCTTATTTGGTCTTATTGAGGTCTAGAGTAAAAGAAATCTAGTAACTTTATTTAGAAGGTTCTTGTGTATACTCATTGGTCATGCGTTATCTTTAGTATGGACTTGGTCATTTCCCCCATAGGGACTTAGCTTTCTTGTCTTGGCTTCACCTCATCATTGTCTTCACCCATCCGTTATCATCCAGTCTTGTTTCCAGCCATGACTTGTATCTAGTTACATCGAGGATTTCCCCTACCTATTACCTCTATGCTGGATTAGATCCCATGTTTATATTGTGTCTCGGTGTTGGTTTATGTGATTCTTATCACAGGGATTGTCTTCCTTTATGTCTTGAACACAAGTAGTCATAACCAAAAGTGTCTCTAGGCACTAAGGCATCAGAACTTAAAAGCTATATCTAAATGGATGACTAGTCAACAAAGTAACAATGTTTTTAAACACTACTGCAAATAAAGTAAATAATCTTCAAGTAGCTAGTCAGTCGCTGGAGACACGCACTTGTCCTTTGTATGATGTAAAGCCGTTTGCCCATATAGGGCAACATGGAGGGAGATCTCAAATGTGGGGAGAGAAACCCCGCTTTTAATGCTTTTAACCTTATTGCTATGTCAAATGAAGAGGAAACCACCATAGTGGGGCCCCTCCCATTGACTTTCACTAACCCAACCAATCAAAGAGAGGAGGGCACACCCCCTAGAGTGGACAACTCAAAACTTGTTACATGCTTGCTTGGGAGGCTACCTTTGGGTCTTAAATTTGTCTTAGGAACCTAATATAAACATTAGAACCTTTACTTGGCCACCCCAAGTGACTATAATGATTTTTCCAAAATTTGGCTCTCTAATTAAATGCCCAATTTTTTGATTTCCATGACTGACCTGGTAAAAAGTGACCAAAACCATAGTAATACTTGTCTGAATGACTTTAAACTTGGCCCAAGGGTGTAGGGGGTGTCATGCCATTTGCCTTGAGTACCCATAACCCTATACAACATTGTAAAGGACCAAGTAACCCTCTTTTACATTGCAACAAATTGTCCTGAGTGACAATTTTTAATGACCAAAAATTAAAAAACCCTATGCAGAACTTAATGAAGTTCCACAAGACTCTGGATAATGTCTAACATGGTAATATAGAACATTCCTAGGCCCTAATCACCCCATGGACTCGATCACTAAAACAACTTACGCCACTTTGGAGGTAATTGAGTGAAAAACTCAAATAATTAAAATCTCTAAAAATAAAATTTAATTATTCAAGTGAAAAAACACTCGATGAAAAAAATTCCCTAATGACTAAGTCTTAGGTGATTAAGTTACAAAAAACTAGACCTTCATGCTGACATATCCTTACAAAATTCCTCGCGGGGGTGTGGAAATTTCATAGAGAGAAGAAGAGCTGCCTCGCTTGATAATATCATTAAGTACTTCATTCTTATCTTCAAGGCATATCCAACATGTGCATGGTACATTGTTGTCCACCTAGTTGGTTTTGGTGGTCAACATTTTGGCTCCAACTGTGGGACGTGTGCTCGATCTGGTCTTTAGGAAAGGAGAGGATACGAGAACTCCAGAATCTCTAGTTCTTATAATCTGTAAAAACATCTCAACTAGACAAGAAAACTTTAGTAGCAGAAGTTTTACGAAAAAGTCCAATAAACTATATAGGTTGCTTTATTAGAAACTAAAAGAAATCTAAATACAGAAACGAAATGCAGAAAGTAAATGCTCACTTTAAGGAGCTTATTATCCTACTCTAACCAAAATAAAATAGCATCTTAGGTAAACTCAAATATCCAATGTACCACCTAAACATTTTATCAACCTTAATTTTTTTTTGTCTTGTCATTGCTTACCAGCCAAAGCAAGGACACATTTTTTAAGAAATGCAAACCCGCGCGATGATCTAGAATGGGCAGGCAGTATGGGGAATCTTAAGGATGGATAATGTGATCAAACTGCTTCCCAAATTGATAGGTTTTTCCGCAAGCTTCTTCTATCCAAGATTGGATAGGACTAATGTATGGATTTGTCTGATGAGGCACATCGAATACTTCATCGCACTGTTCAACAAGGCTTATCAAATGATAATTATCTGTATAAGTCCCAAGCTGCTTTAAATCATAAGGAACCTTTGTATGTGAAGATGAACGTTGGGACTGTTCCAAAATTAATTGTACCCAATCGAGATCTTCATTGTACTCTTTCTCCAAGTCTTTATTATTGATACTTGTGTACGGTTCTAAATATTCATATGGAAAATATTAACATTCACCTTCCATACCAAGATCCCCTAAAGTATCAAGATCCACTCTCCCTTCTCTAGGCATGTTGTAGATGGGATTCTCAAAAAGATTTTCAAAAATCTCATATATTGGATTTTCAATAAATGTCCAATAGTCATCATTCCCGTCTACATTAGTGACGGGAGAGTCTTCATCGTTGGTATCACAATCCTGGATATAACTAACCTCCTCATGTTCACAATGATCATCCTTAGAAGTTTTGGTTTCAAAGATATTACAAGCAGTAAAACTTTCCAAAACTTCATCCCTAAGTGGTGAACATGGAGGGGTGTCATCATACACATTACAAACTTCATGAATTTCTTCATAAGTTTCATTATAAGCCTCTATAATGGTTTCTTCTTGAGGTGGGTTTGGGGTACAAATGTGATCATCATCACTGAAATAATCATGAAAAGATCCCCAATCTTCAACATTTTCTGTGGAGGGGTCATGAGGAGGATCTTCAACAATGTCTGGATTTTGATAAACTTTTTCATTGAGATCATCATGGAGGTGTTGCTTAATTTTTTGCCTTTATCCTTTTTAGTTGGTCAAAGCCCTTCTCTAAAGCAGTGATAATATCTTCTTCACCATTATGCCACCTCTTAAAAAAAGTTCCAAGAAATTTTTAAGGGATGTAATGCTTTTATCAGGAAGACCATAATACCACATCCAAGCATCCTCACTTAGTGTACTAACAAATGCCCACATATTACTATCTTGATGACGTATGTTTACATCATCTACCAAAAATGAAATAAAATTCATGATGTGACAGACAGCTGAATCACCATTTCCCAAAAAAATAGGAAGCATAACATTTCCCTCCTTTGACAAACATGGCTCATGGTTTGGAAAGCCCGGGGATGCCTGAGAAGTCAATGGGGGGATATGCATTTAAAATTTCTGCTCTGGATTCTTCGTCATTCATGATGGTTACAATAGCACATATTTGAGTTGATCATGCATTTCGAACTGGACTGGAGCTATCCAATAATGCGCTCATCTACAAAATCAATCTCAACAATTTATGAGAAACAAGGTTTTATCCCTTCAATGGAGACACCATGTGAGAAGAAAAATATGCATTATAAATTTCTCACAAAAAACTATTTTTGCTTTTCTTGTAATTTACAAAATAAAGGTTAGCAAAGTCGTCAGATGAATAATAAAGATCTACTCTAAACATTCATTAAACAAAGCAAAAGCCAAAAGGAAAAAGAAAAAAAATCGTATACCGAGAACAAAAAGACTTGTCCCTGATAACGACGACAAAAATGTTGTTTCCTAAAACACACTTGGACATGGATAATTCTCCCAACCACTGTGTGTGTTCCTGAGGGCAACTTATGAGTTAAGAACCCACTGTCACCTTGATTCCGAACTCCTCCGTTTAGACCACAACTCCTAAAGGCCAAGGGGGGTAGTCCCTACTAACTAAGTTTTTTTTTGAAGAATGTTTTCTGGGAGTTGTAAATTACAAAAATGATAATTAGTGTGCAGTGATGCAAATATTTCAATGTAAAACAAACCCTTTAACAATCAACCAGTAATGTATGCAAGAGAGAAATAATCAAATAATCAAAATGACCAGCGTCGTCTCTACTCGGCCTATGGAGTCACAATAATCAACTTCAAATAATTTTCCTAAAGCATCAACTCATTTAATTTAACAATATACAAAAACACGACGACTTCCAGTAAATGAACAAGTTAAAATAAAGTGCTTGCAAAGTAGGGAAATGTAAATGATTGTAACAATGTTATGCAAGTGGTCTTGTAAATTTTAGTAAATTTTATGTCTCTCTTTGATTTAGGGAATTAAGGTGTTTGTTGCAAAGAAATGAACTATTATGGATGTCTACCCCAAGAGACTATCTCCTTCGATAAGAGAGAGAATGCTGGGTGCTCAACACGGGAACACAAGGTTTCCGTCTAGCTCCACGGGTCAAACCCGAGACTTCTTGGGTGCTCAAATGGAGGACACAAAGTGCCACAAAGCCCCCTACGACCTCTACCCCACTAGCTCCACATGTCAAGCTTCTTTTTCTCCTTTCTAATGAAGATACGTATTTGGGTGCCTATTAGACTAGCCATCATAGATCTTTGCCCTTTCTCGTCACCCTTGATCGGTTGAACCGGTGGGAGGAGAGGGTACGGGGCAAAAAACAGGGCTTATGGTAAATTTTACCTTTACAGCAAAAATTAAACAAAACAAGCCAAGCGCGATATGACAACGGAGGCAGAGCCTACTCAATTGTGAGGTGCGGGTAAAAGGAAATGAGTAAATACTTGAAATAAAAATGCTAGCCAACGCGATTTCACATGGATGGGCAGAGCCATTTCACTTGTGAGGTGTGGGTAGAAAGAAAAAAAAACAACAAAGTAAACTAATTTAAATCCAAGCAACTTACAAGGTTGCTTGCAAGGATGGGCAAAACCACTTCACTTACATGCAACCGAAACCAAAATCACTAAGTACTGAAAACTCGATATGAAGCACAACAAACTCAAGCCCAAGAGACTCTCTTGGGCTTGTAACAAGGATGTAGATTTCAACACTAATATTTATTAAGAAATGAGAGAGAAAGAGTGATTTTTAAACCGTTTTTTGTGAGGGACTTGAAGTAGATCCCCTTGGGTGCTGTTGGTGCTTGCTAGTGGTTGAACTTGAGCATTCCCTCCCCTTGTGAGATCAGAAACCTGCACTTGAAAAACGATAATGTTTGAGTGCAAAGTGAAGTATTTAAGAGCTGCAATAAGAATAAGAATATTAGTAAAGATGCCAAGTCTTTTTCAAATTTGTTGGACAATGGGTATCCCACCTGGGAATCCCACTCTCCAAACTTCGGAAACTTCAATCACAATGCATGGACAGTACTTCTTCCAAAGATTTCTTCTATTATCATGCAAACTTGAAAGTACAATAGCTCCTCTTGGACAATAATGGAGCAAGAGAGCAAGAGAGCATGAGCAAATTGAAGCAAGAGAGTAAGTGAATCCAGCCCAAATGAGAAGGAATTCCCTCCTTAAATAGGAAAAATGAAAGATAGAGACTTTTTGCATGCTAGACAAGTGTCATAAGGGAGAGAGGGGGGCCCAAGAGAGCGGGGCGAATTTGCTCAAGGAGGGCAAAACCATGGTTTGGGATCTCAAATATGGGGAGAGAAACCCCCTCTTTTAATGCTTTTAACGTTATTGCTATGTCAAATGGGGAGGAAACTACCATAGTGGTGCCCCTTCCATTGACTTTCATTCACCCAACCAATTAAAGAGAGGAGGGCACACCTCCTAGAGTGGGCAACTCAAAACTTGTTACATGCTTGCGTGGGGGCCTCTGTTTGGGTCTTAAATTTGTCTTAGGAACCTAATATAAACATTAGAACCTTTACTTGGCCACCCCAAGTTACTATAGTCACTTTTCCAAAATTTGGCTCTCTAATTAAATGCCCAAGTTCTTGATTTCCATGACTGACCTAGGAAAAAGTGATCAAAACCATAGTAATATTTGTTTGAATGACTTCAAACTTGGCCCAAGGGTGTGGGGGGTCTCATGCCATTTGTCTTGAGTGCCCATACCCCTATACAACATTAAAAATGACCAAGTAACCCTCTTTTCCATTACAACAAATTGTCGTGAGTGACAATTTTTAATGACCAAAAATTAAAAAAACCTATGCAAAACATAATGAAATTCCGCAACACTCTGGATAATGTCTAGCATGATAATATAGAACATTCCTAGGCCCCAATCAACCAATGGACTCGATCACTAGAACCTTTCACCACTTTGGAGGTAACTTTGAGTGAAAAACTCAAATAATTAAAATCTCTAAAATTATATTTTAATTATCGAAGTGAAAAACACTCGATGAAAGGACTTCCCTAATGACTAAGTCTTAGGTGATTAAGTTAAAAAAAACCAGACCTTCATGCTGACATATACTTACAAAATTCTCCGCAGGGGTGTGGAAATTTCATAGAGAGAAGAAGAGAAGAAGAGCGTCCTCGCTTGATATAATCATTAAGTACTTCATTTTTATCTTCAAGGCATATCCAACATGTGCATGGTACATCGTTGTCCACCTAGTTGGTTTTGGTGGTCAACACATCAAATAAGCGTGCCATCAACATAATCGTAAGGACACATTACAAGACAAATATAGTAAGCTTTATTTATAATTGGATATGAATTACAATAAAGACTTCAATCTTTCGATTACATCAGTGCCAACTGACTGAAGAGCACTAACTCTTATGCCAAGGCCCTTCTTGGTTTTTCTTAGATTCAACTAAGAAAAGATGTGCAAGTCCCAGCTTGCCTTTAAATACTGATCACATACCTCTGCCACTCAATCAAATGATGCTCATTCAACAACTGTCATCAACTCGTCACTTCTGTCACAATCGAGTGTTCAAGTCTGTTCAAGTATCAATACTGCTCAAGTCTTCAAAGAGTTTGCACATGCACTCCTTTTTTCACACCCAACACTATTATGCCATCAACCTTGTATCTTTGCTACTGTAGTTATTCTTTCAAACTCAAAGCTCTGTTTTCTTTCTTCTCAAAACACTCACATCAGATTTCTCCAGTGATATGCAAACATGTCTCTGTAATAGGATCACAAGGGTCCTTTCAAAATTCTGTATACTAGGTTTGTTCTATAAGTTTTACATTGAACATTTTATAAGATCTGTTCACTACCCTTCACTTCTTTATCATACTTTTCACAAGGTGGACTTGAACAGTTTCAAGAGGCTGAATGCATATTCCTGTGAGTGCATCTAACTGTCAATAACAATAGGCTTTAAGTATACCTGATGTATACTCAGGAGTATTAAAATCAGAGATATCCTTCTATAGATTCAAAATCAGTGCTTGATCAACACCTTGGATAAATGTTCAAACCACTTCTGTATTTAACAGCCCAAAATTTTGCAGTGAAATGATGCTCGAGATTCAGAGGAATACGCACTTTAAGGCAGACACCTCCTGTAGCATCTATGCCCGAAAACCAGAGGTTAGATTATCCACGAATTTCAGATTCACTACTACTGCTCCTGGGCAATACCACCAGTGAAAATCAGAACTCAGAGATCACCGAAATTGCAGAGATTAACTCAGACTTTTACTCTTCTTAAGAGCTGCGGCTGCTTCTCTGAGCTCTCCTATAACCCAAGGTCAAAGCTTACAAATTTTGTCTTTTTAGAGCACAATGATAAAATATTTCACTTTTTACTGTGGCTGCCTCAGACTAATCCCAAAATTGCAGAGCTAAATCATACTTCCTTCTTGTGCAAAAAAAATGGCAACATGACTGGTATTTATACACATTATCCATAGAAATTTTACTGAGCTGACATGCTATATGTATATTTTTTAAATTTTTGTTTTTGTTTTTGTTTTATAATAATTTTTTAATTTAATTCAATACAATTTTATGGGAGCTGACTTGTTTATTTTTAGTTTCTTCATGATACGAGTCTATGAGTAGGGGTTGTTTTTCCTCTTTGTTTGTGCTTCTTCCACACATTCAGGGAGACATTAATTCTTTGAGGAGCTGCCTTATTTTAAAGGTTGTTCCATGGAAAGGACCTCATTGATATGTATTGGCTTCAAGAACTATCAAGCACAAGCAATGGGCTTCAAACTATCATGTCTACGAGCCATTTAACCATACAAGGAGCCATGCCTTCTTTACTTGTAGAGTTCAACAATTATAGCTTGGGCTTCTAATATTCTTATATTTACAGACTTCAATGATGTAAGTAGGCTTCCATAAGCTGGGGTTCTTTCATATGCCATGTTCATCAAATATTGCATGGGATTCTATGTTGAACGGTTTGCATATCAAGCCACGTCAATATCCAAGAAGCATGTCATCATCAACATCAAGGGCTTCATCAAACGAGCTTCAAGGACCACATATCATCTAGCTATGGCATTATGAACCATAAAATTCAACAGTCCACACCCAAACCATATCCAAAGGTTCCATGACCCCATCAAGCCACAAATGACCAAAGAATGGGTCATTTGGACCTCCTAGTGCTCCAATGCCAAACTACCATGTCCTGCTTGCCATGTCATACTCATCTTGCACCAAACTCGCCATATCATCATGTCCTTTGTTCTTTTGTCATTCACTAAGCTTGCCCTGCCATCATGCCCTTTGTCACTCCTTTGTCATTAATGACCTCCTTTGACATCAATGACAGTCATGCTCAATAGAAAGGGCAACTTCTAGGTAAGGATAAATGGTACCCCAAGGAGAAGGTAGAGGAAACATTTCTTCACCTCATTAGTAAAAGCTTTTGGGGACCAAAATCCTCCCAAAATGGGGAGGCGTGATCCGAAATTGATCAATATAAAATTTGTCATCTGTTTTGGAGCTTTATGGGTGGATAGATTGGATGAATTGGCTTGTTGGGCCCATTTTAGGGGTAGGTCTTACTTTGAAGATTTGTGGTATAGAACATTTTATGCCTTGTTTGAGGGTCTAAACGATGCTTTTTGGGGTCAAAAGTTGATTACTACTGCCATGACACTATTCTACACTTCGAGACCTTTCCAATGGTCTAAGAAATGCCTCAAACAAAGTCCGTATGAAGAAGTGATGCCTCTCGCAAGGTGGCCTATCTAGTTCACCACCATGGTATTGAGTGGATTCCACATCAACTCTCATTTCTCACACATTTAGAGCTAGTCACTTATGGAATTTCAAGAACATTCTAGAAGGTCCAAAACCCTAACTCTAATTGGGAGCTGAGTGTGCCAAAAACTATGATTAACCCTAGGTCGCTATTAGTCTATGTTAAATATCGGGTTGTTTGGAGAAGAGAGGGTTTTTATTTTTTTGATGTTATTGTATTGTTCCATAGTTGAGCAATAGCACAAGAGTGAATTTTAGAGCAGAACAAAGGAGTTAGGAGATCCTATAGTAGCCATTTTGGCCGTAGAGTCATAGGTAAATTCATAGAGAGTACCATTTCCTTCGTATTTGCATTTTTATATGAAGAGCAAGGCATAGTCGTGATTTGTCACTGAGTTTTTCCCCAAAGTGGATTTTCCCAAGGTAAATCTTGTTTTATTTGCGTGGATTGTGTATTTCTTTGCTCTAGTTATCTTTTTTATAGTTCTAGTTATTTAGCATTCAATAGAAATATGCTAATAAAGAGAACTATGTTGTAAGATCCATTGTGACGAATTGTTCCAGTGGAATATCCACGACAGTTTATAGATCAAACCCATAATAGGACGAGGTTGTTGAGCGAAAGAATCAATCCATCATAGGGTTTGCTAAGGCCATGATACATGACTAGTACTTGTCGATGTTCATTTGGGTAGAAGCACACAACACAATAGTCTACATTAAGAACATATGTCCTAATAGGATATTGGAGGACAAGACACTAGAGGAGGCATTTACTCTTGTGAAGCCAAATGTGAGTCATTTTCGCATCTTTGGTTTTCCAGCTTATATCCATTTGCTAGTAAAGAACAAGACCAAGTGGAGCCTTCCAGTAGGAAGGGTTTGTTTGTTGGTTACAGTGAGACTTGAAAGGCTTACAAGGTCTTTATGCCATAGTAGAGAAAAACAATCGTAAGTAGGGATGTAAAGTTTGAGGAAGACTTTACATTTAGAAAGTCTCATGAGCCTATTCAATGACAGAGGGTGAAGATCATGAAGCTTTGAAGGTTGAGCCAAGGTCACCAGTGACTTCAAGTTTAGGGCAACAAACCTTTAGGTGCAAAGGAGTCACTGGCTCTTACCAGTTCTATCAAGAGACCTCGATTGTTCAATTAGACATCGAGGGATGCTCAAGAGCATATTGAGGCTCTTAGGAGCACATTCAAGGAGAGAATACATTTGTGTTAGATTTTTACAAGATTCTTGCAGTATAACTTTATTGCAAATGAACAATAGGATCTCTAGAAGAAAGATAAAGCACAACAAACAAAGAACGAAAGAGTTTATCGTGGGAAACTCAATCGAGAGAAAACCCATCAACCTACGTATAGAGATGATCAATCGAGAACAAAGTACAAGAAGAGAGAAATAATAAAGTCTCTCTAATGAAAAACCCCAGAAAAGACTGCTTCTCACTGCTGGAGCAAACTTCTCCTTGACTAGCGAACTTGCTTTCGTAGCTGTGTGTCTAAATGAGGCACCCAACCTCTCTATTTATCCACTTTACAAAACTGACATTTAACCCTAACAAGGCCGACTTGTCTAACTGACTCGGGCTGACTTCCCTTGGGGAGAAATAAAAATAATAAAAAATAATTTTATTTTAATTCTTTTCTTATATAAAATTCCCCAAGGTTTACATTTATTCTTTCAAGGGTTTACATGAATGATTACATTAGTGTGATCTCCCGTAGGAGATAAAAAACAATATAATAAAATTACAGTAAGAAAAACTTCCGAAGTTGCACAAAAACCAACACTCCCTCTTAACAAGGAAGGTATTCTTCGGATATCAGCATCAAGGACATCATCAGCATCATGATCATTTGGGTCTCTTCTATACAACACATCTGTCTCGATCATCTCTATACATACTAAAGGTTGTTAACACGATCTTTGTACGTTGAGAGGTGTGATCATGCATCTAATTCACTCAGTTCATCGATGAATCTATCAGCTCTGCAACTCCGCATAGTCCATTAGAGTCATCATCATCATATGTCTGATCCACAAAGTCCATCGGTGAATCCATTAGCTTTGCAGCTCTGCACGGTCCATCGGAGAGTGATCATCATACAACCGATCCACACAGTCCATCTCTGAATCCATCCGCTCTCACAGTCCATCAGAGAGATATCATACATCTAATTCACACAGTCCATGGGTGAATCCATCAACTCTCATAGTCCATCAGAGAGGTGTCAATCAATGTCTCATCTACAACCAGTCCGTCTCTACTGCCGATGGGAATCTCCCATACCCGTTTGAGAACCTGGACACGCTTCACACGACCATCTACTACTTGTTAGTCTCTACTGTAGATGGGAATTCTCCCATACTAGGTTGAGAACCAGGACGAGTAGAGGCACTAGTGTACACGACCATCTACTACCTGTCCGTCTTTACAACCGATGGGATTTCTCCCACACCAGGCTGAGAACCAGGATGAGTAGAGGCACCAGTGTACACGACCATCTACTACTATTCCGTCTCCACTGTCGATGAGATTTCTCTCATACCAGGCTAAGAACTAGAACGAGCAGAGGCACCAGTGTACATGACCATCTACTACCAGTCCGTCTCCACTGTCGATGAGATTTCTTTTGTGAAATTTGAGGAACCGGGTGGTCTTTGACCGAGTCCACTAGTATTCTCCTAGCTCGGGCATCATTCTTCCTCCACTGAGATTCGTCCTCTTCAACTTCTAGTTTTGGGACCTTCTCATTGACGAACTTTAAGAGGTCATTTTCTTCCAAGATGAGAAGAATTCTAGACTTCTAAGAGATGAAGTTTGAGGCTCCATCAAGACAATCTTCAACCTTCATTGCAATCATCTTGCTTGCAGATCTGAACCAGAAACCCTAGTAGGAGCTAGGTCAAAAATGAAAGGTCTTATTCTATGAAACTAACCTCACAAATAGATGCGCCCTAGCAAGGTGAGTTGAGGGATGGTGAGGTCGAGCCAAAACTGTGGACTGATAAACTCAAAACTTAAAACCCTAATATCCATCGTAGCTGCAGAAGCGGAATTAGGTAAAAAATAAAGCTTCTCGGAATTTGATTCTTCCTTCACCAGAAGATGCGCCTCCCCTAGAGCGAACTTTCCAATTCACTTTTTCTCTAGAAATAATGAGGGAAGGCCTTCAAATAGAAAGCCCTAGTTCTCGGCAATGGCTTCTTCTATAACTGCTCTGATAGCATGTTAGATTTTAAGAAGATTATAGCAGTATAACTTTATTGCAAATGAACAATAGGATCTCTAGAAGAAAGACAAAGCACATAAACAAAAAACACAAGAGTTTATTCCGGGAAACCCAATCGGGAGAAAACCCAACAACCTTTGTTTAGAGATGATCAATTTCGAGAACAAAGGACAAGAAGCGAGAGAGAAGAAAGTCTCTCTAATGAAAAACCCCAGAAAAGACTGCTTCTCACTGCTGGAGCGATCTTCTCCATGACTCGCGAACTTGCTTGCTTAGCTCTGTGTAAATGAGGTGCCCAACCTCTCCATTTAGTATTTATACACATTACAAAACTGACATTTAACCTTAACAAGGACGACTTGTCTAACTGATTGGGGCCGACTTCCCTTGGAGATAAAATATATATATATATATATATATTTTAATTATTTTCTTATATAAAATTTCCCGGGGTTTACATTGATTCTTTCAAGGGTTTACTTGAATGATTACATCAGTATGATCTCCCTTAGGAGATGCAAAACAATATAGTAAAATTACAATAAGAATAACTTTCGAAGTTGCACAAAAACCAACAATTCGAAGTTTTCAAACTACATGGCATTGATGAGAAGCCTCATAGATTCTGAGTCTTCTCGTTTTTAGGAGGAAACAAACAAGCAGGTTTGGAGGGATGCCATGGTGGAGTACACCATCACGAACAATGATGTATGGGACATAGTGTTAAGATTGGAAGGGAAATCGGTAGTGAATTCTAGGTGGCTCTACAAGATCAAGCATGTGACAGATGGCAGCGTAGAGAAGTATAGAATAAAATTTGTGCCGAGAGGGTTTTTCTAGAAAAAGGGAGTGGACTGCGAGGAGACTTTTGTCCCAGTTACCAGGTACACTTCCATTAGAATAGTCATTTCTTTATTTTTTAATATAGGATGGACGGTACATCAGATAGATTCCTCAATGGTATAATTGAGGAAGAAGTGTATATAGAGCAACCTCAAGGCTTTGAGATCAGTCGGAAGGAGTTCCATGTTTGCATGTTGAAAAGGCATTGCATGGACTCAAACAAGCATTGAGAGCATGGTATTTTAGGATCGATCGGTATGTGCTGAGTATGGGCTTCACCAAAAGTAATGTATCTGATTCCTTTATTTCAAATGCTCTTTACATAACTGAATAACATAGTGATTGCAATTTTATGTCTATTGACCCTTAAACACACCATGTTATAATTATAGAATGTGCAGTCATCAACCAAAAGACTAACTTGACTACTATCTAGATCTAATTCTACTAGATTTGTGCTAATTTTACTTGTTTGGATTATTTATGCTTTGTTTAAGTGTTTTCCCTTTGAAATTATGTAATTGAGGACTTTAAAACATTGTTACCAAGTATGAAATCTGATTGCAAATATTTCTCTGATGTGTATGTAGGCAAGTGTTGGAGGTGGTTGCTGGACAGAGGGGCATTGAAGATCTCAGTAGCTTGGCCAAAACATTCTATGCGAATACTTGTAGGTAGTGTCCAAATTACCGATGCTATTCTTTTCCTTTTGTTTATAGATTAGCCTAGGAAATTGGATACAATATCCAGTGTGAAGGCACATGAAAACTGAAATACATAAGTGCCATGTGTTAAGTTATGGGATTTTTTATGGTTTAATTTAATCTTATGTCAAAGAGAACGATATTATAATTTTGAATAGTATTTCAGACAAAATATGAACTAATGAGGTAATGTATTTGAAAACTTCTTGAACAAGATCTTGGTTATATCAAGGTAGGACTAACTTTTCATGCTAAGAAGGCTATTGAACAAAGTGCATTTTTTTGTGAATATTCTGGTCCATGTTACTATGGATTTATCTGGAAACACTGCAAATATATATACATCTTTGAACCTTTGTAATATATAATTCAGGTATGTATCTATAAAGTTCAAGTATTTATATATACAATTCATGTATGTATCTATAAAGTTCAAGTATTTATATATACAATTTATGTATGTATATACACAATTATGAAATAGAAATAAGTACTATCATTTACATTAGTAATTATTACTCAAAGGATAGTGAACACGGTACATATACAATGTTAGAATGGTGGTAGTTATCTCTGAGAAACGTTATATTTGTGACTCTCATTTGCAGAAAACCTATAACAAGATGCTGAAACTAAATTTTATCGTAATGCCCAAAATTCGAAGATCCAAAAACCATAAGTGAAGGCACCGAGATGGCCAAAAAAAGGTGTTCCTTGAGGAGCCTGGTTGGAATATCAACTTCTGGAGGCCATAAATTTCTCAGAGGAAGTCTGTTTTTGGTGCTCTTTTAGACCACTGGAAAGCTTTTTCTGAGCTTTGAAAGTTTGGAAAATGAACTTATTAAAGGGGTTCCAACTGTCCAAAATGCAAAAAGCACATGGGCAGGTCCTGCAAAATGCGGCAGAAGTTCAAGACCTACAAATTGGCTAGATTGAAGACAGTTTCTAATGCTAGCAGATTTGGGATGGTTGCTAAGCTCAATCTTGAACAATCACCTTGATCATTGCACATTGCAAATTTACACTAAATTTTAGTTTTGAAGGTTACTCCAAAAGTGTTTTTAACAGTGCTAGTCCCTTGGTGATGCTTCATGGACATATGGATGGCTCCGGTTGGGTGGATGCTTGACTTTAGTTATAGTGCTAGCATGGCACCCTTACCTAGTTGGTGGTTATCTTAGTTGGCATGATGACTAACCATTGGGTGCACATATTGCAAGGAGTTGGTTTCATGATTAAGTGTGGAACCTGTTATCTCTTCACTCACATATAAGTGGAAACAATCCCAATCCACAAAAGCAACCCAAAATTACCTCAGGAGGGCTGCTTCTACATTTTAGGTTGGCTCTTCTCCAACACAAGGGGGGTATATCCCTAAGATAAGATTTTCTAAGACCATGGCAAGGATGGCTCAAGGTGATATGAAGAGATGGCCTAGCAAAACATGTTTGTCTTTTCTGTAGTATTTAAAAATGGGTAATTGAAAACAAGCGACTAGTGTCTATCCAATATAAGGAAAATGGAGTGAAGGGTCATCAATCTAAGAGAGCTATTTTATGAATGGTTAAGTAAACAAAGCTGATATACTTGCCACAACTCAACTTAACTTGTTTCCAAATAATGCTGAAATAACTTGGAAGGACCCAAAAATGTGTCACACTCAAAATATGTTACGACAAGGTGTGTCTTACCATGAAGTGTCAACCCAACAACAACTCTTAATAGATGATAGAGAACACATTCAGAATTAAGACATCAAAGAACATTTAAAGGGGAAAAACCTTCACATTAAACTCCTTCCATGTTACCCTAACAACCACTAAAAACCCAAAAAATTTGCTTTACATTAAAAGAGAGAACAACCCAAAGATTTCCATAATCCTTCCTTTAGATATTAAACAAAGCTCCAAGAGGAGAGAAATCCTCACAAATCAACCATGAAAATGAATGAGGAAGGGCTACTCTATATATAGAGAGTGTAGCTCAACTTCCTTGATAGAATAATTATTTCCTCTCCTAGATCCACAATGCACTCAACAAACTCTCCAACAATAGAATCAAGTGGTTAAGATGCACTTTTCTCTCCAAGAAAAGAAATAAAATAATGCTAGTGCATAAACAACTCGTGTTGTGAAGTCAACAATGAATAAAATGATATGGTGGTTATGCAAAGAGTCTTCTCCAAGGTAGATGTCTCATTTAAATGGCATACATATGTGTGCAAGCAAACTGCAAGAGTGACACATGTGGACTCTCCATGAGAAATGTTCCCATCAAAAAGGGTTTGAACCAAGTCAAAATACTTAATGACCACATGCATGCCTTCTCCAAGGGAAACATCCCAGCAAACATGTGCAAAATAGTTCCAAAAAATAGAATGTCTTTTGAACAATGCATGAAAAGGTGTGGAATGAAACAAATAGAGGCTCCTCAAAGGCATGTGTTGATTTCCATTAGTGAGATGCCCCATTAATGTGTGCAAGTGACTTCGAATAGAGTGGATACCCTCTTTGTTTGACTTCAAGTGACATATACTAGAAACATGTGGAATAAACCCTCCATCTATGGGTTGGCCCATTAGAGAATAGAACAAAGGGATGTCCACATACCAACGATTGTCCTTCAAACTAGTTTTTCACTTCGAAATGGCTCAATTTCCAATGTATTATCTCCTCAAAGCATGCACAAAGGGTAGATCCATGGAATAAGGAGTTCACCAATCAAGATAAGAGCATAAATCCAAGAGCAAGGTCCCCACAATACTCAATCAACCTCATGCAGGAAGGAGACGACCCCTTCTTCAAGGAATAAAGTATAACTATGCATTAACATGTCTGACAAGAGAGAAGATTATGTTAGTTTTACAAGATTATAGCAGTATAACTTAATTGCAAATAAACAATAGGATCTCTAGAAGAAAGACAAAGCACATACTAAGAATACAAGAATTTTTCCTGGGAAACCCAATCGAGAAAAAACCCAGCAAACCTTCATATAGAGTGTTAATGTAATTGTAACTTTGGAAGATATTCACTTGTATATTTCATATTGTATTTTATTGTACCTCGACGAAGATTTTTATTCTTCCGATTGGGAGAGTTATTATTGTATTCAAGTCATGTAAAGTCATTGAGGTTAATCCTTCATTGTATGTCGGGGCATTAGACCCCAGAGTTAAGTTATAATAGGGTTATTAGACTCTCCTAGAGAAGTCGACCTTGTTGAGGGAAAAAGTTAAGTCAGGATAAAGTATAAATAGAGAGGGTGCCTCTCTATTTACTCACTCACTCACTCACTCATCAAGTTCGCATGAGCAAGAGAGAGTACAAGTTCGCACAAGTGAGAGAGAGAGAGAAGCTGCTGAAAGACATCTCCATATTTTGGGTTTTACTTTTTGCTATTGGTGCTCATTCTATCTCCGAGGAAGTTGCGGGGTTTTCTCCTTTATGGTTTTTTGAGGAAAATCTTTGTCTCTTGTCTCTTGTGATTATTGCTATGCATGTTATTCTCTTAGCTAAGATCCTAGATCATATTGAATAAACTGTAAAAATCTAACATGGTATTAGAGCCAAACTGAGAAGAAGGCATAGTGCAGCTGCAGAAGCTAGGGCTTCTTAATATTTTGTGTCTCTCTCCACAGATCATCAAGGAAAGGAGGCTAGGCTAACTCGCCTTAGGAGGGCGCATTTTTCTGTCGAAGTAGAATTTGATTATGAGCATTTTCACTTTTTGTCCTGTCACTACTGCAAGAACTTAGGGCTTTTCACAAAAGTGGAATTTGGAGTGCAACCAGTCTAGGATTGTTCTCCTCCTCAAAATCGAAATTTTGAGACCAAGATCAAAATTTTTGGTTGGGTAAAACTCCGGGAATGTCAAACCCTAGTTTGACTTTGGACTAGAAAAATTAGAAGTACAGAATACTAGCTCCAGATTCAGTTCGGGCATCTCAAATTGGTAAGATCTAAATCCTTTGTATTTCCATTTGAGGTTCTCATTAAAGATGTCTCACCACACCAAGCTTGAGGATAAGCTTGAAGGAGTTGATAACTTCCGAGCATGGAAGTATAGGATTTCTCTAGTCCTTGAAGAGAATGAATTGGACACCTACATAAATGAAGAGGTTCCAGTTCCAGAGGGAGATGAGGCTAAAGCCTTACACAAGAAGAATTTGGTCAAGGCCAAGAGGATAATCGCTGATACTATCAAGGATCACTTTATACCACATGTGTCTTCCTTAAAGACACCTAAAGAGATGTTTGATTCCTTGACCAAGCTATTTGAAGGAAATAATATAAATCGGAAGATGACCTTTCGAAATCAGTTGAAAAATGTGAAGATCCAGAATGCAGAGACCATACAGTCATACTTTACAAGGGTCTCTCAAATCAAGGAACAACTTGAAGCTGTGGGAGAAGACATAGAGAATGTAGAAGTTGTGATGACCACCTTGAATGGTCTCCCTAGGTGATGGGACTCCTTTATTCAAGAAATTTTTGCTAGAAGAAAGTTAATCACTTTCAGTAGGCTGTGGGAGGAATGCTCACAAGAAGAAGCTCAAATTATAGCTCGAGAAGAAAAGATGGGAAATGAACATCAAGCTCTCACAACACACACCAAGAATAACTAAAGGGAGCACTCTCATCACAAGAAAGAAAAACATCACCACTAGCATTAGAGAGATAAGCTTAGAAGACCCAGGAGAGATCTATCTAATATTAGATGCTATACTTGTGATGAGAAGGGACATTTTTCCACAGATTGTCCCAAGAACAAAAAGAAGAAGAAGAACAAGAAAAGACATCATGCTCACACTGCAGAGGATGATGAACCTCCCAAGAAGAGAACCAGAGGAGACAATGAAGATTCTTCAAGCGATGAAGAATATGTTCTGATTTCAGCTCTCACATGTACTATTTCCAGTGTTCCCCCAAGTTTCCGGGACGCGGGAGCGGGGAAACGCACGGTGGGGGCGTGTGGAGACTACCCCCAAATTCTAGGGAAATTCGAGGGGGGCGGGGGGCGGGGGGGCGTCGAGGTCATAAAAATTAAAAATATATATATAAATTAAAAAAAATAAAAATTATAAATGCTAGATAATAAATATCATAAATCCCAACAATGTAAATTAAAATTTTAAAACTAGTAATTTAATGATAATCTAACAAGCATGTTACAAACATACACAAGTGACAATTCAATGATTCATTGATTCATTGATTATTGATTCTGCATCATGAACATTTTCAAATTGTACAATTAATTTATAAATATAGGCTGATTATGAAAACAAAACAGCAAGTATGCTTGCAAACAAGGTCTGAAACAAAATGATCATTTACGATTAGCCATAGAGTATTAGCAAAAGTATAACAATAATTGGAGTTTAAACTATAATCATATCCCAAACAATGTCTGTATGTACAGTCTGATATATGTGTGCAAACAAGGTTAAAATCTGTGTCTTCCTGCATATCAGAATTATTGAGCCACTTTAAACTTTAACCTACATCCACTAACAGCAGTAACAATGCTTCCATACACAGTTTTTGTGGGCATCATTCTTCCGATTTTCCAACATAAAGAAAGTTGTGTGTTGCAGCAAGAGCATGTAGTTTTCTATCCTTTTCAAACAAGGACACTATGGCTTCAAGTGAGATTAAAAATGATGTATGTAAATGTTTGTAAGCCACCAATGATTTTAGGGATATAATATACTCGAGTTTGCAAGTTGCTATGGAGACCACAGCAAAAAAATTGAATATCTCTTAGACCTAGCACACATAAAGAGAACTTTCAAAAGGTGCATTGAAGAGCTAAGGATCAAAAGGAAAATTCACTTCTTAACCACTTGAACAGTCAAATTGCTAGCTTCTTAACCATTTGGAAAGTTGAGTTCACTTAGCACTAGCAGTGGAGTTAATTTGCAGATACAATTACTCCAGTTTGAATTTAATTTATTTTTCATATGAACTGTACATAAAAAAATAGAGATTATAAATATTGTAAAAAAAAAAGATTGTTAGATTTCGAGCCACATTCCACAGGCGGTTTCAGTAAGACAAATTGACCTTTCTTATATCCACGAGCTCCTTCAGGCTTCAAGTGACCCACGAGCTCCTTCAGGCTTCAAGCTTCAAGCCGGCGACCACGAGCAACCCACGAGCTCCTTCAGGCTTCAAGCTTCAAGCCGGCGACCACGAGCGACCCACGAGCTCCTCTCCTCTCCACTCCTGCAAACTGCAACACTCCTCCAAAATGCAACACTCCACTCCACTCCAATCACACGAGCTCAACACTCACACGGCAGCCTCAACATTCACATGGCAGCCTCAACACTCACGCGGCAATGGAAATGAGAAAATAATTTTGAGTCACAATGTAGGTAAGGGAAATTTAGGGTTTATTTCATCATTTATGCATTTTGTTTTTGATTTTTTTTTTTTGTATTTTTTTTCTTTCGAATTTTAAAAATTTTAAAAAAAGCAAAATCGTGGGAGGGCGTGTGGGCGCCCCCTGTCTTCGGGGAGGGGCGTGTTGGCGCCCCCCACAAGCGGGGCGTCGTTCAGAGATAGGAGGCGCACCCCCACCTGCGTTTCCTGAAGTTTCGCATTTTTGGGGGCGTGAAGAAACGTTTCTGGAGGAGCCCCTAAACCCCCGGGGGGAGCGAGGGGGGCGAGCCCCCGACCCTGGAGGGCGAGTTTCCGTGGAACACTGACTATTTCACATGGGAGCAACGATTGGCTTGTAGATAGTGGGGCTTCCAAGCATATGATGGGATTTAAAGAATCATTTGTCAATCTATCTGAACATGAGTCACCTCACAAGATGAAACTTGGGGATGACTACTGATACCCTATAAAAGGAAGTGGTGAAGCCTCTTACAAGTTGAACTCTGGAAAATCTTTGAAGATGAAGGATGTTCTATATGTGCGAGGACTCAAGAAGAATCTTCTGTCCATATCTGCATTGGATGCAAAAGGTATGAGGGTTGCATTTATTGATGGCTAAGTTCTTATGTGGCCAAAAGGAAAGACCATAGATGATTTAGTAGTGATTGGAGAGAAAGAGAGACGCTTATAAAAGCTGAAGGGCCAACCTGAACAAGCCTTGATCCATGACTCCATGGAGCTAAGTGAATTATGGCATAGAAAGCTTGGACATGTGCACTATAGAGCACTATCACTTGCAAGCAAAGTAGTTAACGGTCTTCCTGAAATCTAGACAAAGCATGAAGGCATCTGCAAAGGATGTGCGAAAGGAAAGAACATAAAGAAGACATTTCCAAGTAGCAAGAGTAAAGGAAAATGAATCTTGGAAGTCATCCACTCTGATGTATGTGGTCCAATGTCATCCAGTTCATTGAGTGGGTATGTATATTATGTTTCTTTCATTGATGATTTTTCTAGGAAGACTTGGATATATTTCTTGAAGAACAAAGATGAAGTATTTATCAAATTCAAGGAATTCAAAGCCTTGATAGAAAACCACACTGAAAAAAAATCAAGACTTTTCGAGCAGACAATGGTGGAGAATTCACATCAGAAGAATTCAAGGAATTATGCAGAGATTCAGGGATTAAGAGGGAGTTGACCACTCCATACAATCCACAACAAAATGTGAGTTGCAGAAGGGAAGAATAGAACGATTATGGAAGCAACAAGAGCAATGCTTTGTGATCAAGATCTTCCTATGCATTTATGGACAGAAGCAACAAGAACAACCGTGTATGTACAAAATCGTACTCCACATAGAATACTGGACAACAAGACACCAGAAGAAGCTTTCTCCGGTGAGAAACCAAAAGTCAATCACCTTAGAATATATGGATGCCCAGTATACATACACATTCCAAAGGAGAAAATAATGAAGTTAGACCCTTCAGGAAAGAAGGGCATATTTGTGGGATATAGTGAAAACTCGAAGGCCTACAAAATATAATTTCCCGGGTACAAGAAGATCGATATCAGCAGGGACGTGACATTTGATGAAGACTCAGCATACAACAAATCCATAAAACTACCTATTGAATACATTGAAGAACCAAAAGTACCCAGGATCCGAGATACAACAATGAATGAAGCAACTCTAGAAGAAGATCGAGAAATGGAAGAACCTCAGGAACCTGTAGATCCACCCCGTGAGAAGAATTCTCACAAGAGGAAACCGGTATGGGTACGAGAGGCAATTCTAGATGCAGAGAGATATGGCGCTCCAGAAGGAATACACAGAGAAAGCAAGAGACCTAGGCCATAGTCCAACTATGTAGCTCTGTTGTGCGACATCATTAACAAGGAACCGTCCAACTATGAAGAAGCGGTAGAAAAGAAAGAATGGAAGGATGCCATGATCAAGGAATACCAGTCGGTCATGAAGAATGATGTCTAGGATGTGGTCTCGAGACCAGAAGGGAAGTCTGTTGTGACTTCCAAGTGGGTCTACAAGATCAAGCATGTTGCAGATGGAAGAATAGAGAAATATAAAGCGAGATTTGTGGCACGTGGCTTCTCCCAAAAGGAAGGGATAGATTATGAGGCGACTTTTACACCTGTAGCCAGATTCACTTCCATCAGAACAATACTTGCTCTGGCTGGCCGCTGCAGTGATGAAATGGAAGGTACACCAGATGGATGTCAAGACAACATTCTTGAATGGTGTAGTGGAAGAGGAAGTGTATGTGGAGCAACCACTCGAATTTGAGACACATGACAGGCAGATTCATGTGCAAATTGAAGAAAGCTTTGTACGGACTTGAAGCAGGCGCCCAAGACATGGTATGGCAGGATGGACAACTTCCTGACAAGTTTGGGCTTTACCAAGAGTAAAGCAGACTCCATCCTTTACTACAAGGTTGAGAAAGGGAACCCAGGAATACTCCTACTGTATGTAGATGACCTGTTTGTGACAGGTGATGATGGGTTGATTGCAGATACAAAGAGGAAGCTTGCTTCCGAGTTCGAGATGAAGGACTTTGGCATGATGCATTATTTTCTAGGTATGGAGGTGTGGCAGAGTGTAGATGGAGTCTTCCTTGGTCAAGGGAAGTATACAGTAGAGATCCTGAAGAGGTTTGGGATGATGGACTGCAAGGCAATAGCCACACCCATGGCATCGAACTTGAAGCTACTTTGCAATGCTTCATCAGAGTCAATAAACGCCACGATGTATCGTCAGATGATTGGGTCATTGATGTACCTAACAAACACGAGACCAGACATATGCTTTGCTGTGAACACTTTGAGCCAGTTCCTAACGGATTTGAGACAAGTTCACTTGGTTGTTGCAAAGCATATATTGAGGTACCTGAAGGGTACAGTTGATTATGGGCTCAGGTATGACGCGAATCAAAAGGTTAACCTGCAGGGTTATGTTGATTTAGACTGGGCTGGCAGTGCCGTAGATAGGAAGAGCACCTCACAGTGCTGCTTCAGTATGGGATCAGGTGTGATCTCTTGGTTTAGCAGAAAACAGTCTTGCGTGGCACTGAGTATAGCCAAAGCAGAGTATGTCGTAGCTTATTCGGCCAGTTGTGAGGCAGTATGGCTTAGGAAGCTACTGTCTGATTTGTTTGATCTCCAGTTAGAGGCGACTTGTATCTTCTGTGACAACTTTGACAAGGGAAACAATAAAAAGGCACCCCATTCCTCATTTAACATCCATGAGACTCGGAGAGGAACTCGACTTGAGAAAATGAGAGGAGCTGAGAGAGAATCTTGGCACGATTCCCAAGGAAGTTTGAGCAGCAGGGAGAGAAAGATAGATTGGGCACGTTTTTCCAGGCAACATACAACTATAGCAGGCAGCACAAAAATCGAGGTTGGGCACGCAAATCGAGGAGAATTCTGCTGCACCAAAATCGTGGGAGTTGGCACAAATTTCAAGCAGGCTGTTTGGGCACAAATCCCAAGACTGGGCACGAGTTTCTAGTACAGCTGCATTTAATGCAGTCCGCACTGTCAGTCCGTACAACGAATCTCTGAGTCGACTGGGAACGATTTTCTATACAGTGGGCATGAAAATTGAGGAAGATTTGCTGCTGCTTCATTTGTCTTTCAGACCAAGATAGAAGACTGTTTCTGGCACTTAATTCAAGGATTTGCTGTAAAATTCGTGGAAGCCTGAGATTGGCACGAATTTCCAGAATTTGGATGCACAATATTCATTGTATTGAATTTGTCTTCTGCTGGTTGAGATAAGTGTATACTGCTGTCATATTATTTTGCTGAAGAAATAATAAAAACTCTCTCAAACATGTTTTCCCCTTGTGGGTTTTTTCCTGGGCAATTTGCCAAAAATATGATGTCTGAAATTTTTCCTGTGTGTGACTGTCAGTAAATTTCTGTTTCATACATTAGTGAATTTTTTCAGTGTTTCATGTACAATTTGTTTACAAGAAATCAATTCATCTACAGCATAAATGTTTATTGGGTTGTGGATTAAAGTTTAAACAATGAGCAAGCCACTTGAAACTGGGGTGGGAAAAGACACATAAAATTAACAAGAGTTATTCTCATGAGTAATCAATGGAACACCGACCAATCCATTCTGCATCTCATCCTGTCCATCCTCATCATCTTTCTGTGCATCATCCTCTGGGTCCACATCCCATTGTGTAGCTGGTCCCATCTGATACTCTGGTGTCTTCTTGTATTCAAGACGGATTGCACTGTGCACTGCAACTAGCTTCTCTGCTCTCCTAGAGGTAAGCCTATTCCTCTTGATAAATTGGATGAAGCTATAAGTGGACCAATTCCTCTCAGCCTGTAATGAGCCTTGCTAGATGAAAGCTGAAATTTTGGTTGACTGCTAGGATACTTAGTTTTAAGACTTTCTTCAAACACTTGATGTATATAGGTTCTGAAGCTGATTTGGTATATGCAATATCTCTGACCCAACCAAGTGAATTTCTTGACCAACTGCTGGACTGATTTTGGGTTAAGGATTATGTCAAACACTTGTATACCTTCTTGCTAACTGATGTAAGTCATAACTCCCAAATATTGCTACTGTTTCTAAGTGATATGTTTTGTCAAACACTTGGCATGAATACTGCTGTAGCTGGCTATTCCGCATTAGATTTGAATATTTGAGGTATTGATGTTGTTTATTGTCTTGCCGATTGAGTTTTCATACATTCATAACACATTACCATGGAATAACTCAACACCACATTTAAATACATAATAGCAGCATGTATATTTCAGACTGAAACTAAACCCAAAGAGAATAGCAGTACCTTTAATTAACTTGCACTGAGCAGCAATATGTATATCAGATTTGAGAAGTTAGCATTGTTGTATGGATTATAGACAACCTCAAATAAAGATGGCTTTACTGAGTTTGCCACAATCGTTTATAACAGAAATATAAAGAGTCCCTCTCTATAGCAGAGTTCACATACAAGGGAAGAATTCAAACATTACATAACAGCTGACCTGAGTTTGAATATTTATCTTTGTGGGTTACATTTGGGGCTGTAGCAATAGCTGGAAACGAGTGACTATCTACTGAGTGTGCCCAGCTCCAATGTGGGTTCTTTTAGCTTGTAATAATCAGCAGCTTGACAAGTTTGGAGTGACAACCTTCTAACTCAGTGGGTGCGCCTTCTTCTATGGCCAAGTTCACTTAAAACTACAGCAGAATAACCTTTGGGATGACCACGATTTGGAATGGTGGAGTAGTACAGAACTCTCTACTCAAATCTAGAAATGTGTCTTGCTTTGGAAACATGTGCGTTTGCCCCTGCCACGGCTGGGAAGATGTTTCTTCTTGATACTTACAGGAACAGAAATGATACATGATTTTTGGGCTGATTTTACTCTGTCAACAGAGTGCCCTCTACAGTGGGTATGCCCTGCGTTCAAGCAATGTGGTGTGCCTACCTCAAATATTCAGTCTGGTCTCTAAGTGCGCCCTGTCTTCTAACTTCTGTAAACTCAACTCAATGTCAGAAATCTGAAGATACAAATGTAATAGAAATCACAACCATGAAGTTCGTATGAGAAATCTGAGTGATTTTTCCTTCCAATAGCTAGGGTGGGTTTGTCTCACCACAGAAACTATTCTCCTCCTAGGGTTTTGTCCAAGAAAAGCTAAGCTCAAGAGCTCTCAAATTTCGAAAATGCAAAATGTCAAGAATGTATGAGAATGAGCTCTTCTTCCCTTTTTATATTTCTTCTTTCATCCTTGTGACCTTTCGACTTCCCTTCACCTTTTCTCACATTTAAATGTTATAGTGACTTTTAGTGAGAAAGTGACCCCGTTATATTGAACCGGTCGGGTTGACCGGCCAGACCATCTCCAACCCCAAACCGGTAGAAAACTTGGCCTAAGGACTGGTTCGGTACCGAATCGACCAGCCCAATGCCTAAATGGGTCGGTTCGGTACAGAACCGGTCCGGCTGAGCCTATCGTAAACCAGCCGAGTTTTGTAGATTGAGCTGCTACTGATATATTTATTTCGTGAAGGTTTTTTGAACAAATTTTCTATTGATGCAGACTCTTTTTCACAAAAGTATATTACCCAGGGATATGTCAAGGATTACGGCTTGATCGAGCACTTGGAAATCCTTGTCTTCATTAGAGTTTTCTTTTGGAAATTCTTTACGTCTAGGCATTTGATAAGAAGTAACTGTAATACATTATCTGATGGGTCCTAATTTTTTTTTTCGATCACAAAAGTTTGTAGCTTGGATTTCTCTAATTTCCCACACAACAATCTTCACCTCGGCCTCCTCCTGCTGTACTCATGAGTCATTACCCATGATATACGCACACACATATTTTTACGTATATTATTATTACATGCGGGCTGCAATATTTGCATAGGAATATGGTAATTGGGAATCAGGATATACGCACAGGTTTGTACAATACTAATGATTTAAAGCTAAGGACTTGTGTTCTGTATTTTCAATTATAAAGATCAATTATATATTTTTTCATTAAATTTGAAAATATTTATGTATCTTTTAATAGCCCAAGTCATTGAAATCAAAGCGCTCCGGTTCATTACCGGTTCCAATTCCGGTCCGAGTTCACCCTCGACCGGTTTGACTCCAGGTTCTGAGTTTTAAAACATCGATGGTGAGTAATGGTAATTGGACTAAGTTGGGCCCCATAAAACTCCTCCGAGCTCTTTGGTAACATAAACACTCTCCTCTGACTTGGCTAACACAAGCCCGACAGTCATCTCCAAATGCAGAATAGGGGAATCCAAAATCGGGGACATTATAGTCCTCCCTTCCCAGAGATTGCTTGTCCTTAAGCAATGTTGCCACAACCTAACACTCCACAAACTGAACTACATTGAAACTGAAAACGATACCAGGGTCCCAAACCAACTTGGAAGAGGTAAGGCATCCTCCACTCAACTCATTGGCCAGCAAGGTGCTAACATAAGAGGCCTCCTGAATACTGTCGATAAGTAGAGCAACTCGATACTGCAAAAACTCGGTCCCAAACCAACTTGGAAGAGGTAAGGCATCCTCCACTCAACTCACTGGCCAGCAAGGTGCTAACATAAGAGGCCTCCTGAATACTGTCGATAAGTAGAGCAACTCGATACTGCAAAAACTCGGTCAACCCCTCACAAAACTGCTCTATTAGGGAACCAATCCCATGCACCCCAAGAGTGAACACCTGAAAGTAAAACCCAATCGTCACAGAGAAAGATCTTGGCCCCCATAAGTCAATCACGACCTCTTCCAGCTGAAAATACTACCACCAAAGTGAGGCTCTACAAGGTCCCAACAAATCACTAAAAAGTGAAATGCTCTCCTTAAAACTGAGACCCAATGGAAAATCTAAGTGATTATTCCTTGTAAAGTTCCACCCAACTCTCTCAATCGTTGAACTGCCAAGCCCCGTAATCCCAGGGTCCCATGCTAATCTCAAAAAGGAACTGCCATGTTGACCCTGCGCCACTATGGTCATAACTGTCTGACCAGTGTGCCCATACTGTATCTTCCTTTTTCGAAACCCCATGCTGAAATACCTGTAAGGGCTGATCCCATAATCATGAATCATATCCTGCCAAGGTATCTCAGTGAAGTCAGAGTCCGCCAATCCACAACTAGAATCAATCCTAGGTGACCGAAGGGAAAACCTGTCTCGCCATATCGAACAAGTCTCAGCAATTCCCCTCATGATGAACCAAAAATGAAGTAAACCCATCGCTATCGCAAGCTTGTCCAACAAAAGGTGAGGTAATCTACCAACCATATAAATGTAACAAACAAAATAATAAATAAATTTGATATGTAATTAATCGAAAACATAGAGATGTACCTTTCCATTGAAAAGGCACATAAGCATTAGAGAGAATTTGAGGTCAAAAATGGGCCTCAAAAGGACCAAAATGTACTATAAAAATCAACCAATTACATTATAGTAGATGACATCATCCCCCAT
>LPNX010845647.1:217702-256679 GCA_001517045.1 Pseudotsuga menziesii
CCTCGAATTCTCTCTAATGACCATATTTAAATGGTCCATCAAATTGTATAGATGATACTAGTTTTTCGTTCCTTTTTCCTTTACTTTAGGCCATAAATCCTTATTTGGTTTGATCCATAATATATCTCCTTGCTTTGTAGAGATCATTGTTCCTCAATGAGACTTTTAGCTGTTTAAAACTATAGATTGCCTTGTAGCTTCTTCTATAGGCTTACATTACCATTCTGTTTGGTACTTGGACTTATTTATAACTATGGTCCAGTTTGTCCTTTTGTTTTGTTTCAATTTTATTTTTATGCATCTTGGAGATGCCCTTTACACTTCCTATGTTGTATTTTTAAGTCCCTTTTGCCATTTTTGGTCATACAGATTTGTGCTCATTGCTTCTTCTTTTGTTCTCTATCTGAAGCTTCCTACTTTTGTAATCAGTCACCCTAACTGTGTTATCAATTTCTTATTCCATTTATTTGACATATGCAATGGCATGTTCTTTTATCAAGCAATGATAAAAAGCTTTTGGGAGGTGAAACAAAAATGAAAGTGTAGGCATTGCATTTTCTTCTGTATTAGAAATATGCATAGCAATCTCAAAACAAATTTTTATGCATTTTGATAATACATTGCATTTGGCCGTGGAGTTCAGCAATCTCAGAGAATTTTCATGTAAATTAGAACAGACAATTTTTTTGTGACAAGATTGATAGGAATGGCTATTGTGCCACTACAATAAGCATAAAGAATACTTCAAACAATAAAACATGTGTTCCACTTTCGAAACAAGATCGAGTCTATGATACTACGATAAGTATAAATAATAACTTCATACATTATAACATGTGTTATAGTTTCTAAACGTTGCTTTTGTGCTCTGCAGGGTTTTCTTTCCACACGATTTGGATACTATGGCAGGTGTTGTCCTTGGAGATGATTCCAACATTTAAAGATTCAATATTTATTGAGGGAAAATTTGCAATTGATTCAAATTTCACTCCATAAAATAGCTTTTTGGAAACAATGCTCNGCAGGGGTTGTCCTTGGAGATGATTCCAACATTTAAAGATTCAATATTTATTGAGGGAAAATTTGCAATTGATTCAAATTTCACTCCATAAAATAGCTTTTTGGAAACAATGCTCAATGTTTCTTGGTGTGGTTTCTCTAGCAGCACTTTGTGCCATTATGTTCAAAGTTCCCTTTATGCATGTTAACCTACATCAGGTTGTATTGGCTCGTGACATTTTAAGTGACACCGTGGGCCAAACATTCTATCAAAATGGTAGATGGAAGGCATTGATTCTTCTTTGGACATACTCGTCATTATCATTAACATCGAGTTGATGCTTTGAGTGTCAAGTAGACTAATTTTTTGTGCAATGTTGACCATTGTTTGAGCAGAATTTATGAATAGAATTTGGTGCTTTCGGGCAAACACACCATGATGTTGCATGATCTATGGGTTGTTGATTGTATTGTGCGACTTAAAATTTCTTCCCTTTCTTCTACTGTTATTTTACTAGGTTGGATATGATGAAATCCATAACCGCCTAAAAATCATAGAGTTCTAAAAGAAATGAAGTATGAGTGCAATATTATCCTTGGTATCAGGGGATTATAATCTCTAAGAAAATATCTGGACTCTTGTTTTTGTAATCATAGAATTTTATGCAATAAAACTATTAATGAAATTGTTTGTTTGTTTTTGTAGACTAACTTTTATGATCCAAATATAAAAATTGATCATTTAGATCCACAAAGAGATGGTTTGTATAAAAATCAAAGATAAACTACTGATATCCCAAAAGCTTTTGGGGTTAGGATAAATGTCTTTTGTAAGACAATCAAATGGTAAGCTTAAAACTTTCAACGTACCCCCTCCTAAGCAAATCTATCTTACAACTTTCAATGGACCATCTCCTAAGCAAATCTATCGCATAACTGATTTATTCAATGGACATATATGCAATCAAATGTAATTATTACAACCTTAAATGTATCTCTCTAAAGCAAATATTTTGCATACCAGATTTTTATTCAATATCATAATATATTGCTTTTGTGGACTAACTTTTATAATCCAAACATAAAAATTGATCATTTAGATCCCCAAAGAGACGATTTGCATAGAAATCAAAGATAAATTACTGATATCCCAAAAGGCGCTTATGGGGTTGGGATAAATGTCTTTTGTAAGACAGTCAAATTGTAAGCTTACAACTTTCGATGTACCCCCAAACAAAATAATATCGCATAACTGATTTATTGAATATGTTCTTATGGATATATAGGCAATCTAATGTTAAGATTACAACTTTCAATGTGTCCTTTCAAAGCAAATTTTATCGAATACCATATTTTTATTCAATATCATAGAATATTGATTTATTTATTACTGATTGCCTCAAAAAGGTGCAGTAAAAAGATGAAGGAAAAATTAAATAGATACATAAATTGAATTGAACAACAATTTCTCGTTCAAAAATAGATGCACAACTCACAAACGAACCTAAGGAAAACACTTCTCAGTTGAAAAAGCAATATTTCAGTAAACTGCAAACGGACCTAAAAGTTTTTTATAATTGTGAGAGGAAATATTTTGTTTTGAAAAATGTGGCACTGAAGTAAATTATTTTACAATAAATTGACACTACATATTAATGGTCGTTTAAGAATTTACGTTGATCTAAGTTAGTAACAATGTGACAATTGCCATTATAACCCGCAATTTTAATTAAAATTACAATTCTTCACAAAATATATTAAAGCAAGTTAAAAGAATAGATGCTCTAGCTTATATGGGGTCTTTGTGACATATAAAATAGTTAAAGCAATAGATACTCTAGTTCCATGGGTTTGAATAAAAAGTTAAGAAACACTAGCAAGATTTCATAATTTTGAAATATAATTTATTGCTTATTTTGATCATGTATTATTAGACAATAGAGATGAACACTATGCCTCTTTGAAACATGGCCTCAAACATAGTGCGAGCAATATCCACAACACCATATTTAGTGTACACATATGCTAGCTCATTCCCCCATAAAAAATTGGCCCACAAATCTATTATGTTTGATATAAACATAGATTTCCTTACTATGTTGTGAGATTGCTAAGTTGGCATATTAAAGGAGAATGCTTGCAATGGTTACCTGCGAACTTTGACATGCTTTGGTAAAGTCAGGTGTCTCATCCAGGAAACCAACACAACCTAGAAGGTCCACTATATATACATATAAAGAATATAAAGAAAAGGTGCGCACACACACATACACACACACACACACACACACACACATATACGATCGAATATGCAAGTTGAATGGATGGCATGGATTTGTTCACCCTCTCCGTTTTCTTCTCCAAACAAGGCAAACAAGTTGAGACTTTCACTCAAAATGCATGGATGGTGATGATCAAGTTTTGCATTCATATATACATGTGCCATCAATCTCTATGCATTGTTTGCTCTTGTGCCGTACACAAATGAGTGACAAATGTCTCAAAGATGAGTTACTTCTTATGCCAAAGACATATATCTACTGATTTAAAACTATTTTCAAATCCATAGGAATATTTTCGCCATCCATTAATCCTTTTCTCAATGCTATAATTTCATTTTAAAACATGTGATGAAAAATGATTTTGAGATATTTGTATGAAGTCATTTCATCCATTGTTATTATACCCATATCACAACAATTTCCCTTGGTAGTTTTTAGTTGCGTGTCATGATCATAGGGACTCCTTAAGAACAATAACATTAGTATAATGAAAATGACGATGACTATACTATCCAAAGTCATGCTAATACAACCTATATCTTCCAAACAATCCTCTTATCGCTATGTCTGGTGTTACAGAGATGGATAACAGTGGTTGGTCTAGCAATAGTAGTGATAGATATTGTTATAGCTTACTTAGGTAAGTTATCGACAAGAACATGTGAGAGGGCCCGTGTAGGACTTGCCCATGTTGATCGAAATGCTAGGAATAATGGTAGTGTAGGTTAAGTCCTTTAGTCATAATACAACATAAACATGAGCTTTATTTTATTTATTAAATACATATTTAGTTTTAAATTGTTGTGGGGCTAAATATAAGGTTTACTCAATCCCATCCTTGAATTTAGTGCCCAACAAATTTATTCACCAAATTAATGCAACAAAATTAAAAGCATTCAAATCCAAAACTTGTAAACTAGAACCATGAGATTTAACTTAAATACTTGCAGCAAAATAAAACAACAAACCATAAAATTACCCTTGGAAAAAGTGGTTCAAGAGAGATTTTATTTCAGCCCATAGAGAATTCTCAGAAAAAATTACAACAATCAATACATGAATAAATGCACTTAGAAATTTGTGCCAACATCTAGAAATCTGTCTAGCAGAAAATGTTCAAATTGTATAATCATTGTACATGTTTATATGAACCAAAAAAACAAGCCTAACAAATTGCCTCAAAAGTTGAGCCTCTTTTATGGCTATACAAACCTCAAATTTTGTGCCGAATTCTGGTTGTATAGACCTTGATTTCTGTGCCTAAATATTAGCTATATTGTCTTGCATTAAATGTAGTTGTCATTTCCTTGGAAATCGTTCTCTCTCCTCTTTGGAATCAACACCCCTTCTCCTCTTGCTACAACTCACTTCTCTTCAACTCTCTCATTCTCTCTTCATTGTGTCTATTTCTCTTGTAGAACTCCTTTTTATCTCTTCATTAATGAGAAAATGACTTTGACTCTTCATCTTCTAAGATGGATGGCCAATATTAAATCTTGGGGTCTCAAGATCAATGGTTGTGATATTTTTATACTTTATCACAACTTAGGTCATTTTCAACCACCATAAAGAAAGTCACTTAAACTTTGTAAAAATAAAGTTAATGTCCAGGAAAGTCACTTTGGTCACTTTCTACATGCTCAGACACCATGCTTATGTAGAAGACCGTCTGCGCTATAAAAACTCAACACTCCCTCTTAGTGAGGAAGGTGTTCTGCACCACCCCTAACTTATCTTTGAATTTGACAAATTTATCTTTAATCAAGGCCTTCATGATGATGTCTGCAACCTACTCATTTGTAGATATGTACTGAAGTTGCATTGCTTCTCTTTGAACATAGTCCTAGATAAAGCATTAGAGGAAATTTGGATGAAAAATGGGCCTCCTAAGGAAAATGATAAAAAACCATGTAGGCAATTTTTTTATACTATCACTTTTATCAAAGTTCCCAATGCTATTTCACTTGTATCAAAGCTACCTTAGATATATATTTTAAATTTTAAAATCAATATATGATGACGAAGTTCGATGTAGTAATTTCACCTAAAATAAAAAATTAAATTAAATACACAATTCCATCTTAAAAGTTATTGGACCCAACTATTCACAGCTTATAGTATTATTATAATATAATATAATTATATATTTATTTAAATATTAATTACTTACTATGGTATATTATTATGAGCCATGTATTACCTAAAATATGGATTGTTATATAAGTTATTATTATATATTAATTATATATTAGTTAAAAGTTATTGGATCAAACATTTAACATTTATTATAAAATATTATTATATATTAGTTATAATATTATTTTATTATTATTATTATTATATATTATAAAATATTAATTATAATATAATATAATATTAATTACTATTATTATTATATATTATATATTGGTCACATATTACCTAAAAAATGAGTGGATATATTAGTTATTATTATATATTATATATTAGTTATGATATTAGTAAAAATTATTTGACCCAAATTTTCATGATGTTATATACGAGTTATAATATTAATTGTTATCATTATTATATATTATATATGGGACACATTTTACCTAAAATTGATTAGCATATTAATTTCATTATCAATATCTAAGATAATTGTTATCATTATTATATATTATATATGGGACACATTTTACCTAAAATTGATTAGCATATTAATTTCATTATCAATATCTAAGATAATTTTGAGCAGCTTGGGTAGTGGGTAACAAATTATATTATTAAAAAATTCCACCTATCCCCAAATTATATAATAAAAAATTGTTTAAGACATACGGTTTTTGAATTTATAACAATTTGATTAGCTAATACATGACATAGAATTGAGTTAGGGTTGAAAGACCCATTTTTACCCAAATTTTGTTAGAGTTTGCATTTTAATTCAAATATGTTAGATTTATAATCTAATGCAATATGATCACTTAAATATAGACAAGCATAACATAAGATAAACAAAAATATTTTATCTTGGGAAAACCCTCTCTTGGGAAAAACCCAATGGCTTCTTAGTATAGATTCGTCACTTAGTACAATACAAAACAAAGATAGAAAACCGAAGAGTTGATATAACTTTCACAACTTCTTCTTCTTCTACCCCAACGTACTTGTCTTTCTCTTCCTTGGAGTGAACTCGCTTGAGTTTGTAGTGTGTCCAAATGAGGGAGGGCGCCTCCCTATTTATAGTCTTCATGTGGGTGACCTTTTACCCCAACATGGCCGAATTCCTAATCTAACTAGGTTGAATTCTCTTTGGGAAACCCAAAAATACATTTTACAATATTTATTTTGGGCACTATTGCCCCAACTTGCAAGGGAGGTTTTACCTCGATATTATTACATGACCAAGTACAATGATGACATCTTTGAACGGAGGAAAAACATCTCCGAAGGAGGTACACTAATAATAATATAATAAATACAACAAATGAAGAATATCTTATAAAGTTACATTTTCAACAACACTCCCTCTTAACAAGGAAGGTATTCTTCCTACCCGGTCATCACCACAACTAGACACAATATCTGGACACATAATCATCACTGGACATCATCATCACTGCTGCAACATCTCTCATCTACTCAACCATTGACTAGTGATATCTCTCAAATCCATACGTCATGAGAATTTCTACAAAGCCAACTCTTTTTCATGCTGGATGTAGGCCTATATCCCATCTTGGACTTCATCATCTCTGCAAGTAATCCATCAAGTAGGTACAACCCATGACTGCATATTACATTTCCAAAGCAATCACTTGCATCTCCTACTATCATCTCATGTGAAGAGAAACCTAGGTGCCTATATCAGATCGCTTGGACAACCTGCGTCTTCCACCCAATGGAGATTAGCCCACGAACGTCTCTGTCTTCTTGACATGTGGAGAGTAGCCTAGGAGCATCCTTCGTCTTCCTAACATGTAGAGAGCAACCCAAATGTATTATGTCCCTCGGTTAGCCTATGTCTTATTGACATGTGGAGAGCATCCTAAGAGCATATGCGTCTTCCACTCAATGTAGAGTATTCGAGATCTCCTGCGTCTTCTTGACATGTAGAGAGTAGCCCAGGAACATCTGCATCTTCCACATAGTGGAGAGAATCATAGATGTATTACGACCCTCATACCACTTGTGTCTTCTTGACACGTGGAGAGAATCCCAAGAGCATCTGCATCTTCCACCCAGTGGAGAGAAACCTAGAAATCCTACGTCTTCCTGACATGTAAAGAGCATCCCAGGTGCACCTATGTCTTCCAGACATGTCACATCACTCCCTCTTTTGAGGAACATCGATCTGGATAACTCCAAGCTTCTCCCTAAAGTACTTGAACTTCACTCTTGCTAGTGGCTTGGTCAACACGTCAACTTTCTGCTCGTCTGTCACCACATAATGGAGTTTCACTTCTCCTCTCTACACCATATCTCGGATATAGTGGTACTTGTTCTCAATATGATTCGACTTTTCATGGAACACATGATCCTCAGACAACTTCACACAACTCTAATTTTCATAGAAGATACAAGTTGCTTCTAACTCGGGATCAAACAAATTTGACAGTAGCTTCCGAAGCCATACTTCCTCACACCTAGCTGAACATGCTACAATGTACTCTACCTCAAATGTACTTAGTTCCATGCTCTACTTCTTCTTGCTAAACCAAGAGATCATATCGAATCCCAAACTGAAGCAACATCATGAAGTTCTCTTCCTATCTGTGGCAATGCCTGCCCAATATGAATTGACATAACAATGTAGGTTAATCTTCTAATTCGTTGCATACTTGATTCCATACTCAATTGTACCATTACAGTATCTCAATACATGCTTTGCAACAACCAGGTGAACATGTCTTGGATTTGTCAGAAACTAGTTCGATGTGTTCACAACAAAGCATATGTTCAACCTCATGTTCATCAAGTATATCAACGAACCAATCATATGTCTATACATCGTGGCATGAACTGTCTCTTAAGAACCATCACATAGTAGTTTCAAGTTTGATGCCATGGGTGTGGAAATGGCCTTACAATCAATCATTCTGAATCTCTTCACAGAATCTCTATTGCATATTTCCCTTGACCAAGGGATATCCCATCAGAATTATGCCACAACTCCATACCTGAGAAGTAATGCATCATCCCCAGCTCCTTCATCTTGAAATCTACAACAATCCTCCTATTCGTATTTGCAATGAGCTCATTCTCATCTGTCAAGAAAAGGTCATCTATGTACAGTAGTAGTATCATTGGTTTTCCACCCTCAACCCTTAAGTAGAGGTTGAAATCCGATTTACTCTTGGTAAAGCCTAAGCTCAATAAAAAGTTGTCTATCTTTCCATACCACGTCCTAGGTTCCTGCTTCAAATCATACAAGGCCTTTTTTAACTTGCACACATGATTATGTCTATCGTGTGTCTCAAATCCTGGTGGCTTCTCCACATACACTTCCTCTTCAACTACACCATTCAAGAAGGTTGTTTTGATGTCCATATGATGTATCTTCCATTTCATTACTGCGACGAAGGTAAGTACAGATCTTATGGAAGTGTATCTTGCTATAGGCGCAAATGTCTCCTTGTAATATATGCCTTCTTTTTGGGAGAAACCACATTCTACAAATACTGCATTGTATATTTCGAAGCTTTCGTCTATTGCATGTTTGATCTTGTAGATCCATTTGCAAGACACTATGGGATTTTCTTCTGCTCTCGGGACCACCTCCTAGACATCATTCTTCATGATCGTTTGGTATTCCTCGATCATAGAATCCTTCCACTCATTTTCTCTTGCTTCCTCATAATTGGAAGGCTCATCAATGATGTCACAAAGTAGTGCTACATAGATGGAGTAAGGTCTCGGTCTCTTACTTTCTATGAAAGTCCCATATGGAGCACCATACCAATCTCCATATTGGATTGCTTCTCGTTCCCATGTTGGTCTTATAGGATTTCTTCTCACGAGGTGGATCTATAGGTTCCTGTGGTTCTCTCATGTCATGATATTCATGGTATTCTTGAATCATCTCTTCCATAACAATATCTCTAGTTCTGGGAACTTTGGGTTCTTTAGGTTCTCCGATGTGGGTTCATCTTGATCTGTTGTAAGTTGAGTCTTCATCAAAATTAACATCTCTGATGTTATCGATCTTCTTGAATCCTGGAAAGTATATTTTGTATGCTTTTGATGTCTCAATGTATCCAACGAATATGCCCTTGTTTCCCGAGGGGTTTAGTTTTGTTAGATTTTCTTTTGGAACATGTATATATACTGGACATCCAAATATTCTGAGATGGATGACTTCTAGTTTCTCTCCTGAGAAGGCTTCTTCTGGGGTCTTGTTTCCCAATACACGGTGAGGTGTTCTGTTTTGTACATATACAACAGTCTTGTTGCTTCTTCCCACAAGTGCAATGGAAGGTCTTGGTCATGAAGCATTGCCTTTGTTGCTTCCATTATCATTTTGTTCTTTCTTTCTGCAATTCCATTTTGTTGAGGGTTGCAGGGACTTCTCATCTCCCTCTTAATCCCAAATTCTCTACATAGGTCTTTGAAGAATTTTGAAGTGAACTCTCTTCCATTATCTAGCCTTAGAGTTTTGATCTTCTTTTAAGTATGACTGTACCAAGGCTTTGAATTCCTTGAATTTACTGACTACTTCATCTTTTCTTTTCAGAATGTAAATCCATGTTTTATGAGAATAATTATCTATAAAAGAAACATAGTATGCACACCCACTTAGTAATTTGGATGACATGGGGCCACATACATCTGAGTGTATTATCTCCCAGATTTCCTTTGCTTTGCTTTCACTACTTGGAAATGGTTTCTTCATGTTCTTCCCTTGTGTACATCCTTTGAAAATGCCTTCATGCTTCGTTTGAATCTCAAGTAGACCTGTTACTGCTTTGCTTGTAGTTAGAAGTGTGATGTAGTGTACATGAACAAGCCTTCTATGTCAAAGTTCACTTGGTTCCATGGAGTCATGAACTAATGCTTTTTCTGGTTGTCCCTTCAACTTGTACATGCCTTCCTCTTGCTCCCCAATTATTGTTTCATCATCTATTTCCTTGCCTCTTGGCCATAAAAAAAATGACTCGAAATTCTTTAGCATCTAAAGCTGAGATGGATAGGATATTTTTATTCAAACCTGGTACGCAGAGAACATCCTTCATTTTGATGGGTTTTATTGAATCCAACTTATAGGAAGCTTCTCTAATACCTTTTATGGGATATTGATTGTTATCTCCATGTTTCACCTTATGGGGTGATTGATGTTCTAACAAGTTGATAATACACTCTTTGTACCCTATCATGTGCTTGGAAGCTCCACTATTCACAAGCTAATCATTGCTTCCATGACTGACAGTACCTGTGAGAGCCGAGATCAAAACATATTCTTCATCACTTGAAGAATATTCTCTTGTTCGTTTGATTGTTGGTTCAACATCTTCAGTAGTATGAGAACGATGCCTCTTCTTCTTGTTTGTCCTCGTGGATTCTTTGTTTTTTGGGCAGTCTTTTGCAAAGTGGCCTTTCTCATCACATGCAAAACATCTAAGCCTATAATAGTCCCTTTGAGATATATGATTCTTTTGGAATATTTTGGGCCTTTTCTAAGGATGATTCTCCCTCTTGCTACTATCCTTCATTGCATGAGTTGTTAGATCTTGATCATCATTTGCTCCCATCTTCTCTTGTCTTGCCACCAATCAGGATTCTTCTTGGGTGCATTCCTCCCACAATCTACTGAACTTGATAAGATTATTTGTGGTGCATATCCCTCAGATGAATGAGTCCCATGATTTTGGAATACCATGCAAAGTGGTCATCCCCATCTCTCACTCTTCAACATTTTCTTAAATGGATTCAAGTTGATCCTTGATTTGAGAGACCCTTGAGAAATAAGATTGGATGGTATATAAATCTTGGATCTTCACATTCTTGAGTTGATTCCTCAAAGTCATCTTTTGGTTGATGTTCTTCCCTTCATATAGTTTGGTCAACGCATCAAACATCTTCTTAAGAGTCTTCAAGGAAGAGACATGAGGGATGAGATGATCTTTGATGGAGCGTGCAATAATCCTCTTAGCTTTAATCATGTTGTTCTTGTGAGTTTCCTTAGCTTCTTCTCGCTTTGGTTTTGGAACCTCCTTAGTGACATACTTGTCCAAGTCATTCTCTTATAGGATAAGAGAAATTCTATACTTCCATGCTCGAAAGTTGTCATCTCCTTCAAGCTTATCCTCAATCTTGGTGTGATTCATAATTTTGATATGAGAACCTCAAATTGATATAGAAGAGACATAAATATTACCAATTTGATATGCCTAGGATGCTTCTTAAAGTTGTTGACCTAGGCTTTTTATAGAGAAACCCTAATTTTCAAAAGTGATAATATTGAACTTTTGCTTGGATGGAAATATGTACCTCCTAAAGGCAAGTTGTCGTGTAGTGTCCTTTTCCAAAAAATGTGGAAGAAAACTCAAAAAATTTGATTCCCTAGTTTCTTCTCGTAGTGCCCTATAGTGTCCCACAGTAAAAAAGTGAAACTTTTCCAAACTAGAATCTGCTTCCACAAAAAGATGCGCCTCCTTGAGGCGAGTTGACTTAGCCCTCTTTTCTAGAAGATATGTGGAGAAAAGTGTCAAAACTTGGAATCCCTATATTCTGCAGCTGCACAATGCCTTCTTTCAGGGTGGCTTTGATACCTTATTAGAGTTTGCATTTTAATTTAAATGTGTTAGATCTATAATCTAATGCAATAGGACCACTGAAATATAGAAAAACACAAATCAAAATAGACACAAAGATTTTATCTTGGGAAAAACCTCTCTTAGGAAAAACCCATCAACTTATTCAATATAAATTCATCACTTAGTACAATGTCAAACAAAGATAGAAAGCCCAAGAGATAAGATAAATTCTGCAACTTCTTCTTCTTCTTCTTCCCCAACGAACTTGTCTTTCTATTCCTTGGAGTGAACTTGCTTGAGCTTGTAGTGTGTCCAAATGAGGGAGGATTCCTCCCTATTTATACTCTTCAAGTGGGTGACCTTTTACCCCAATAGGGTTGACTTCCTAACCTAATTGGGCTGACTTCTCTTCAGGAGACCCAAAAATACATTTTACAATATTTATTTTGGGGACTATTTCCCCGACTTACAAGGGATATTTTACCTCAATATTATTACATGACGAAGTATGATATTGACATCTTCGAGCAGAGGAAAAAGATCTCTGAACGAGGTACAATAATAATAATATAATAAATACAACAAATGAAGAATATCTTCCGAAGTTACATTTTCAACAACATATTTCCTCTAATGTGGTATCTGATCTCAATGTGTTTCAATTGGTCATGAAACATTGAATTCTCCAAGATATTAATACAACTCTAAATTTCACAATGAAACACCATCGAAAGCAAATCCTAACTAAATAACCTAGCAAGTAGCTTGCGAATCCATATGGCCTCACAACTTGCCAAAAAAGCAGCCATACACTCTACCTCAACAAAAATCAATGCAATCGACTTTTGCTTTGTGTTGAACTAGGACACTACTGCCGATCCCAAGTTGAAGAAACACCTAGAGGTGTTTTTCCTATCAACTAAAATACCTTCCCGATTTGAGTCACTGAAACCAAATAGTTTGACTCCATCCCCATGGACGTAACTCAACCCAAAATATACAATAGCATGCAAAGAAGAGAGAGTAAGTTTTGTTATAATCCAATGCACTCTCCTAGGATCAACCATAATGTGATTGATAGTGTTCACAAAAAAACAAATATCCAGTCTATTGTTGTGCAGATACATCAAGGACCCACTCAGATGACGATATAAGGTGGGATCAACCAACTCTAAATCAGAAGCATAAATATTGTTCAAGTTGGCCATCATGGGTGTTGGCATAGGTCTGCATTATGACATCTTGAATCTCTCGAAGCTATCAACTACATACTTCCCCTATTCAAGAAATATGACCTAGAATTTGCATCACTTCCAACCCAAAAAAATAATGCATCAGATCAATATCATTCAGCTTGAACTCTGTAGCTAGATCCCTCTTGCATTATCTGATCAGATTTTTGACTCAATAAGAAAGAGGTCATTAACATAAAGGATAATAATAAGTGGATCCTCATCAACTTGGATGTAGTATATATTTGGATCCGCCTCACTCTTCACAAAGCCCAACTGTAATAAGTAACTGCCAATCCTAGCATACGGATATTTAGGAGCTTGCTTAAGTACATACAGAGCCTTCTTCAATTTGCACACGAGACTCTCTCCCATGCACCTCAAATCCTAACGGTTGCTCAATATACACTTCCTCCTTTATGATTCCATTTAGAAATATAGTCTTCGCATCCATTTGATGAAGAATCCAACCCATCTCTACTGTAATGGACATGATGTACTTGATTGAAATGTACCTCTCTACTGGTGCAAAGGTCTCCTCATAGCCTACTTTCTCTACATGTAAGAACCCCCAAGCCACAAATCGAGCTTTGTACTTCTCAACGCTTCCATCCATAGCATTCTTGATTTTGTAGAGGTACTTGCATTTCATGACTGACTTCCCCTCAAGTATCGTAACAACATCGTAGACATCATTCTTCATGATGGAAGTATACTCTTCCATCATGGCATCCCTCCATATCTACTGGTCAATCACCTCCTCAAAAGTGGAAGGCTCCTTCCCACGGATGATCCTCATCAAAGCCACATAGATGCATAATCTCTCTGGTGGAATTTTCTCCTTGAATGTCATCTTGGGACTCTCCACATGCTCCTATGCATCTTTCAAAATATGATAAGACCATCTCGGCTTCTTCTTCAATGAAGTGGAATTTGGTGCGCATGTATCTCTTTCTTATCCCTGTCATCTAAAGACTGTGATCTTGAAGTATGAGCACCTGTGACTTGTGTACTTATAATATGGGAACCTGTAACCCATGAAACCTGTGAACCTGTGCCCCGTGGCCTTGTTACCTGTGGTACCTATGAATTCTGTGTAATATCCCTTATTAATATTAGTTCGAGTTTGGTTGACTGTCAAGATACTTTGGTTCAAATATTTCGTTAAACACTTTGTTAACTTACTGTTGTAGGATTCTTGTAAGTTGTTTTTCTAGTACAACTGCTTGCTATGTTGATTTGAGTGATGTTATTACTCGAAATTTTTATCAAACACTGTGTTCTCAAAGTAAGCTAACCTTCCTAGAAGTACTAATAAATATAGTCCTTCCTGCTGCTTATATTGGAGTCCCTTAACACTCATGAGTATGGTCAAACAGTTTGTTAACTAATTGTATAATGCACTATAGGTTCTCCCTCTATTGTGATATGCTATTTGGTGGATTGATTGTGGCTTATTCACGCTTGATAATAGAAAACTTGGCTATGTAAAGAGTATGCAATTGACATATGCAATATTGAGCAGTTTTTTGTGGGAGTTAACTGTTTGTTATTTGATTCCAAAATTTCGTCAAACACTTTGAGTTATTCCATTATAGTAGTACTGAAGTGTAATAAATTTATTTGTCCTCACTTCTGGTTGATTAAATAACAAGTATGGTTCATCCCTTTGATGTCACACAATTAATAAACAACCCAAAACTAATATATTGTATTTGCTTGCTTAGTAAGTGAAAGTACAATCAATATGTAGATAAATAATAGTAAAATATAATGACTGAACAACATTGAGATGTTTGAAAATTTTGTCGATACTAGTTGGTTGTAACGATATCAATAATTATCATATAAACCATATTTATACAATTATGAAATTTGGAATGTATTGGTGAAAGGAATTTCTCTTGTTATGGTTGTCTCTTCTTCACTTAATGCCCCAATAATTATGAATGGCCCAAAAATGTGACTATGTGTCCAACACTAAGATAACCTTTTAATCTTGATTAGAGTGTGCTCCTTAAACCCAGAACCGTGTAAAACAATCACCAAATGAACATAATACTCTATAGAAAATCCTAGGATGTTGAGATGAAGTTCAAATGAGAGGTGTTTGGCACCCAAAATGACCAACTACCAAAAGGACATTACAAGCTTCCCAACTCGAACTCTACATGAGTGTAATGAACCTCTAATGAGTGTGATCGACATTGAAATAGATACAACTCCTTCTTGGTATCTTGCTCCTCAACAATAGACCACATTTTTCTTCCAAGCTGATGTAAGGTTTCCTTTATTCCAGAAACCACGAGTCCACTGGGTGAAATGAGAGACTACAAACCCTCTTCTTGGACTTATGTAGAGATAATATTTTATACATGAAGTATTCTCCTCCAGCTTCAGATATGAAGGTGAGGTTGTGGAAATCATGGGTAACATAGGGTAAAAGACTAGAGCTCGACCACTATCTTGACTGGTATTCTTCTTGACATGGAATGCACCCTTCTCCACTGCCAGTGCCCTCTTTCAAGCTTAAATAACATTATTCTATAGAAAAAGTATACTTCTCCTCAAGAGCATGAGTTGCATAATGAAATAGAGTGGTGTTCCCATCCCTTGGTCTTGTACAATGAGGATTTAAACCCATAAGTTAAATGCACCCAATCCTTGGTCAGAAAAAATGATTGTAGTGCGCCCTTGTTGCAGCAGAGATACTGGATATGGAAAAATTCCCTCTTCTACAGGAATATCTGAGGTATAACACTTAAGATGACATATTCCACAAAGAGAGCATATGGTATTTGGTCTATCTTCACTGGTGCACCCTCTTACTAGATGAGAATGCACCCTCCTACAGTAACAACACTCCAGAGGATGAACATGCTGAGGGGAAAGAGTGAGGGAAACTTGATTCTCCTTATACTCTTGGCCAATATCATCTCCCATAAGAGAGATATAGCATACCTTATACTTTAATGCACCCTTCCATAATAGTTGATTGGAAGCTCAAATAAATCCTCAAATCTAAAGATGAAAAAGAATCCCAATCCACGACAATGAAGTGCAAATGAGAAATATGAACGGTCTCTCCTCATAAGAAAGATAGGGTGGATGGTTTCACCACCAAAACTATTTTTCTCTTTCTTAGTGTTTTGTTCAACATAAAGAAGCTCAAGAGCTCTCTAAATTTAAAAACAAATGAGAATAACATGAATGAATGAGAATGAAGTCGATTTTGTCTTTTAAACTCATTTTTCCATTTTGGGCCACTTTTACCTTTTCCCGCTCAACTGTTAATTAAAGCGGATTTATAAAACCAAAGTCACTTTTAAGACATCATTGAATAATTATAAAGTGACTTTTATCAATTAGTCGTATAATATTTCCTCAAGTCACTTCATAACCCCCTTTTTAAAATTAATTACTCAACCTCCTTTATAGTGTTGCTTTTTCCCCACCAACATTGAGTAATTAATTTAATCCCTATGATAAAGCGGACACACTCGAAGTCATCTCCACCCGCCGAGCAAGAGAACACAAAAAATTAGAGACACGATTTTCCTCCCTTCCTGAAGCTTGCTTGTCCTCAAGCAATTCCATCACAACTCCTCGGTCAACAACTGAACCAACTGAAACAAAGAATGACGCCAAGGTTCCACACCAGTCTAAAATATTTGGAGAACCTACTGCATACAATACTCTTAATAAGGATACTAACACAAAAGGCATATCAAAGACCACAAATCAATAGAGTGAACAAATAGTGTATAAATACTTAGTCGACCTTTTATAGAATACCCTTCTTATGAAGCTAGTCCAACACGTTGTAGGAATGAGCTCCTGGTAGCAATATTTGACGGCTATTCATGACTAGGTGTCCAACCATCCAACCATGAAGTCCCAAGGTCCCATGTTATCTCTAGAAAGGACCCACCATGTTGATGATGCACCACTCTAATCATAAATATTTGGTCCTCATGCATCGATTGTTTCCTCCACTCTGGAAAATCTGAGTTGTAATTCCTAGAAGAACTGTCCCTACTATCAAGGATCACATCATGTACCTCAGTGAAGTCAAGGTATGCAGACCTATTGTTAGTCTCAGTCTTGATTATCATAAAAGATAATCTACCATGCCATATTGGTGCTGCGCCACTCTAATCATAAATATTTGGTCCTCATGCATAGTCTGTATCCTCCACTCCGGAAAATCCGAGTTGTAATGTCTAGAAGAACCATCCCTACTATCAAGGATCACATCGTGTAGTCATATCTCAATGAAGTCAAGGTATGCAGACCTACTGTTAGTCTAAGTCTTGAGTATCAGAGAAGAGAATCTACCTTGCCATATGGCATGCACCCCATCATATATTCCTGAGGTGTCACAAAACCAACATAACGTTTTATCCAACTCTGGCATGTATCCTATTTGATTAAAACTGTTAAAAAGATGCTTTTTGATTGGCTATAGTCATAGAATATAAAAGATGCCAAAACATGCTTTATTTGATTGGCTATAATTGATGGGGCTGTTTTTGAAATATTATTTTTTAATTGTAAAGTAGGTGGGTGAGTCCACCACAGGAAAATAGCCTATCCAGAAAAATTTAAAATCCAAACCATTTTTAGGTAAAACTGTGAGTTTAAAATCAATAAGGTTTAACATGAGTTAGCTAGTGGAAATTTCTAAATAATGGTGAGTTTAAAGTAGGTTAACCACGTGAAAATTATAAATTGCATTAAATAACCACCACTTTTCCAGAAGTAAAACCAACACTTAATATTGTTTTTAATTTCCAAGTAGTTAAGATGAAGATGGAGCATTTATGATAGAGTTGCATTGAGAATCCATCCAACTAAGCTAGCCATAACTTCCCAAAAAAAATTGAGAAACCATTTTATAATTTGTTGGGTAACTTAAAACCTATAGACTCATATTTTTGTAGCGGGTAATTAAAAAAAAATCATGGATTGATTGATTGATTGAAATAAATGGGAGTGTTTTTTGAATATGTTTTTTTTGGTTTAGGATGCCTTCGAACTTTGGTAGCATAATAGCATGTCATACGAGCCAAATCTTATGCATCCCTTATTAGTTATTACCTTTTCCATCCATCACATACCAAGCAAGTCAGGTTTTAAGTGTTTTGATCCAGATTTCAAATCCTGAGAAGGTATGCTATGATAGATTTACCGTAGCAACTTGTTATGTTTTTTTATGGACATTCTCTGACTGATGATTAACTTGCACACATATGAGAGGTTTTATTCATGTATTGATGCCCAGGTGCTGATAGTGTTGTTTCATCATGGGTTTAGTTAATTTTCTGATTTGTACTGTATTGTGATGTGGGTTTACTGTTTCTGTTAGACCCATTGGTGTACTTGACAGTCTTGTATGAAGATACTGTTTTTTTCGTCTGAAATTTTTTTTTACCGTAGCAAATTAGTTAGTTCGTCTCATTTGGATGAATTCGATCCTAAATGGAATCAAAAATTATTTTTAGCAAAATCATTTTCATACTTGAGATGGAAAACGAAGGGCCAAAAAGGCCTCAAGAAGGTGAAATGAATTACCTTGATGGTTGGCATTCAGAGCAGCTCTATTAAAGAGTATTGGCTTGATGAAGGGAACAAACTAGAGGGAGAATTGAAGCTTGGAAAATAGAAGAGCATTGGAAGAGAAGAGGGCTGGAAGAGGCATTCATGATGAGAAGGTTGTCTCAGCCATGGTACGTGTAATATTGCTAGTGAGTAACAATGCATCAAAATCTCCCTTGAGAGTGCATAGCTCACCCTAATTTCTAAGCATTTATAATTCTCCATAAATGTTGGTTTTTCCATTTTGGTTTCCAAGATAAAAAATGTTTTCTTGTGAATGATTTGGCTCATTTTCTTATTGTTGGTTTTGTGAATTTGGGGTAAATGTCTGCAAATAATTTGTTTACGTTTTAATGTTTTTAGTCAATGATTAAATAACTATGGTAAATAGAATTCATAACCTATGAAGAGTAATGGCTGTAGAAATGAGTTATTTTATCTCATTGTGAATTCTCTCATGCCCAACACCTTCCAACAACTCTGTAAGTCTTGCCATTGATGGTGTGGGGCGAATTTTCAATGTTTGAGGTATTTATTTCACTGCCTGGAGCGAATTTAAAGATGCCTAGGCGTTTTTTACCACTGTTGGATGAATATGAATATGCTTGGGGTGTTTTTTTTTTGCAGATGAATGTAAATGTGCTTGGGGCGTTTTAGACCATTATTGGATTAATGCAAATGTGCTTGGGCGTTTTGAGCGTTTTTTGGACTGCTGTTGGGAAAATTTAATTGTGCCTAGGCCGTTTTGATCACAACTGGGAAATCCTAATTGTGCCTGGGATGAATTTAAATGTGTTGGGGCGAATGTGCCTAGGTCGTTTTGATCACAACTGGGAAATCCTAATTGTGCCTGGGATGAATTTAAATGTGTTGGGGCGAATTTATAGATGCGCAGGCAATGTGTTTGGGGCGAATTTATAAATGCACTAGCGGTTTTGTAGTTGTTGTTATAGGGTGCATATTAACGGTTTTGTAGTTGTTGGGTATCTTTAATCAGCGCGAGAAACATATATCTTGTTATAGGGTGCATATTAAACATCTGAGAGATGAATAAAACGTTTTATGTGAATATTAATCATGTTAGAGATGAATAAAACGTTTTTTTCACAGGCATCCATTCTGTTTTGCATAAAACGGTTTCTTAAATGCCCCATTGATTGATAAACAAGGCCAACTTTCTGTAACTCTAATATTTTGAGTGAGGTGTAGGGTTGAGTGACATGATTGACTGTTGTTTCCTTTCATGTTGTTGGCCATCAATCCATGGTCACACATCTATGAATTCATTAAATATATAAAGTTGCATGTAATGGGAATTTGCACCACTCAGTTTGATGAATGGATTCTTCATTTCTGTAGCATGGTTTGGTTGTTCTAATTCGGATCCTGTAGCAAGCATATTAACCCAGATTTTGACTTCATATTGGTAATATATTGGTAATATATTGTTGCTCGAGGTGTTGGCTAGTAGAGTATACACAAAACATCCTGTACAATATTTTTATAGCTGTGAATACATTAAGGTGAAGCTTATTTCCAACCTCAACAAAATTGCAGAAAGCGTTAAGTTTATTTCCGAAAAAGTGTCCGTGTTGGTAAAATGGTTCAAGCATCAGGATTATGGTTCAAATTTGATTTGTTTTTAGGTATTTTTCAGTTAATGGGGTCCAAATTTGAGGCATTGCTTACAGTGGTGATGAATCAAGTAATTTCATAAATGATTCAAATTTATTTATTTATAACATAAACAGAAATCGACAGTATAAAAAAGTAGTAGCAGTCTAACCGTCCAACCAAAGATGATATGATACAAAACTAGGACCAATAATTCAGTCTGCATAATTTCAAAAATTCCAACCTCTCTGGATTTTATCCACCTATTTTTGTTTGTATAATATACTTTTTCTATTCTGCTAGCTTACTATTATATATCCTTATAAACGTATTACACCAAAATTCCAAAATTGACACTTGCAACACAGATTAAATAAAGACATTGTAATTGGAGAAACCAGGTAATCTTGAACACTGCACATTGTAATTGGAGAAACCAGGTGATCTTGAACACTACCACGGAGCTGCAAAATGATTGGTGCTGGGCTGAGGGCACATGTAATCTTGTTCTCTAAAGGTTCTTCTTCTTACTCCGGGCCTTGAAATATCTTCAGGGAACCCACTAATGACACCGCTCAGTGCTCCACTCATCTTAACCATGGCGCTAGACTCCCTTTTCAATTTGTGAATGGTCTCCCAAAGTTCTCTAATTTGATCTCCTTATTCTCTTCCTCTCCCATGAATGCATCGAGTCTCCACTTCCACGAGTCCAATTCTTGATTTCATTCTCTCTAGTTGGGAACTAGAAATCTCATAACGTTGGAATGCGCTCCTGATCTCTTCCTCAGTCTCATGTTCCATGTCGTGCTTACACCCTTCAATGCTTCTATGAAAAAAACCCACCTTTTCCTCGCAATGCGCTGCTCATGTTGCACATGAGACAACATGATGTAAGAGCTGGAGCTTGCCATTACGACTCTAACTCTTTTCAAATCAAAGATGCAAGCCTTGACTCCCACCACTGACTGAATTTTGCTGCAATACCAGGCGTAATTTACCCATTGTTATTCTTCCTTTTCGCTCACCCTATGGTCCTGCATAAGTATTACAGAATGTTTGCTAACCTCCCGTGATTCTATATTTGACAGACTCCCACATGCTTTTGAGAAGGGATGAGGGGACTTAATCTTCAGTCTCTACATTGTTTTAATGACTTGCGTGCTCGAGTCTTCCTTGAAAAGGATGATACCAATCCGCCACCTTCTGTCATGACGCTCTAACCTTTAAACTTTTTCATGTCAAATCTTGCGCCATGACGCTCGAACCTTTTAACACTTGCTATGTCAAATTAAAATGGCTGTACATTTTTGCAAAGCCAATTGGATCCAGGATCATGTTTTCAGTTATATGACAAAAAACAAAAATTTGAAAGACAAATTATTCTTCTAGACAACTTGAGGAAGAAGGACATCATTTTCATGTTCAACACATCTCACCTGTCTTTAGACTAGTCATCCTGCATCCCGCCTGCTATGCATATTTGGAATTTCAAATCTAAGTTTTCCTTCCCAATTTCCGTTGTTGCTTCCACAAATAGATACGCTTCTAATGAAATCCAATTTGCAGATGGGTTGTTTAACAAATAAAACATAAATATGTATATTACGACCTTTCCAAAACATTTCATTCAATCTAGATCCTTATATACTAAAACTATACAAATTTCATTCAATCTAGATCCTTATATACTAAAACTATACAAAGCATGGAAACTGAGTACAATCGTTTGTATGCATCATGAATTTTACATTACGAGTGGGTGAAGTGTCTTGAGAAGAGTCATCTTGAGGAATACCTTGAATATCCATATTAATTTACATGTTTTATTTTTATGAAAACGATTAAGATTATATTATAGAAAAAAGAAGCTGAAGGTTTTTTCCACTCAGCGAGAGTACAACAAGATCTCGGGGGCCATGAGTTCATGATAATACTATTCTGAATTACATACTTTCCACTAAGAAAAAAAATAGAGAATTTATATTGGCATAATCCAAACCTAAACTGGGACTACCATACTATACTTTTTCTCTACTATATAACTTGGAGGTCTTTGTTGATTAAATTGACATTGTTGGCAACATGGTCCGTTTAAACAAAGAACGATGGGGAACTGATCCGTGAAGTAAAAGTGCACAGGAGATAGAGATCTGCAAATCCAAAGTAGATGTTTCGCAGGGATCATAGATCAACGAGAAAGAAGCTATAAGAGCTCAATCGCTCACATAGCATTCCATAGGAGAAAGTGTTCGGAGTTTAATTTCCTGAACGGATGAGGAGTTAGAAACAAAGGTTAAAGTTCACCGTAGATCATGAATCCGACGACCAACAGAGATTGCAGAACGACTGCTTGCAGATCTAACGGTTGTAAAGAGCTACAGAGGGCAATTTGCGGGAGACAATTTGCGGAAGATTGTTTCGAAAACGTTGAAAGGCAACCCCGAAACCCGCAACCCGCAATTGCGGAAGGAAGGAGTTTCTGTAGATTGTGGAAAGGACAATTACAGAAATATTATTGCGGAAAGGGTAAATGCGGAAGGCTAGTTCAAAAAAGTTGAAAGACAGCCCCGCAACCCGCAATTTGCAATTGCAGAAGGAAGGAGTTCTCGCAGATTGCAAAAAATTGTTGCGGAAGGAGGATGTGAAAGTGCTTTCGCAATTGCGGAAGGAATGCATGCCCACAAATTGTGGAAAGAAGGTTTGCAGAAAGGTAATTGCGTAAGGATTTCTACTCGACACTCCAAAATCGTGCGAGAAATTTCTGAAAAGTCACGATGAAGATACGTGACTATTAGATGAAGAGGCACATTTGAGGGTATATAAGCAAAGCTTTAAACCTATAGACCAGTGTATCTGTACATCAATTGGAAGATATAAAGGTGTACAAAAGTCGGATATCCAATTATCATATGAGGGAGGTTGAGAGGCGCAAGGACGAGTTGCAAGCATGTAGGGGGTCGTATCCCCCTTCTAGTTGTTTATGGTAAATAGGGTGTTGGTGCATCCTTCAGTTGTAGCTGAAAAACTTGGGTGTTGGTATATCCAGCAAGTTGGTGCTTGCAAACTATTTGAAAATATAATTTTGGAGTAATAGGAAGTATTGGTGGTTTTCCCAATTGGGGTTCCACGATAATATTTTGTGTTCTGTGTTCATTGTTGATTTTGTTTAAAGTGATAAAAATTTAAATAAATTGCTTAATACTCATTCACCCCCCTCTCTCAGTATTACTTGATTTTATAACAATTGGTATCAGAGTGGGATCTTCACTAAAAGTTTAAACACTTGAAGATAGATCTTTTATCACTATGGATCAACAAGTAAAAACATCCTCCCAGGTTCCAATATTCAATGGAGAAGATTATGCTTTTTGGAGCATTAGGATGAGAATCCATATAATGTTTATTGGACTAGATGTTTGGATGTCTGTAGAAACATGGCGTATATATCCAAAATTTCCTCCCACATATATTAAAGGAATAAAACAATTTGGAAACAATGCTAAAGCTATTAATGCAATCTTGGATGGATTAGGCAGAATAGTCTTTGCCAAAGTGATGCATTGCAAAACAACAAAGGAGATTTGGTACACATTACAGACCATCTATGAAGGAGACACCAAAGTAAAAAGAGCCAAACTCCATATTTTTAAAACTCAATTTGAAAGTCTAAAAATGAAGGAAGAAGAAGAAAATTTAGAATGCTTTGAGAGATTTGCTAAAACCGTTAATGCAATTCAAGGGCTAGGAGTAGAATTCAAAGAAAAGGAAATAGTTGAAAAAGTACTAAGATCACTTCCAATGATTTACAATCAGAATATTTCCACCCTAGAAGATAGAGAAGATCTTGACAAAATCACCATGGAAGAACTATATGGGATCCTCGTAGCTTATGAAATGAGGATTGGGCAAGATAATTCTCAAAAGAAGGAAGCAACTTTTAAAGCATCAAAGGTAGAGAAGAAATCTAAAACAAAGATTCAATCAGAAGATTCTGATGATGAAGAAGCACTTGTTAAAAATATTAAGAGAGGTACTGTTAAGTACAAAGGGAAATTACCTTTAAATGTTTTAACTGTGGGGGAATTGGTAACTTTGCTTCCAAATTCCCTTATCCCAAACAAGAAGATGGTGATGAGTGCCTTGAAGATTCAAAGAAGAAAAACATGGATTTTAATAAGAAAAATAAAAAGAAGACCTTTTATTCCATGGATGATATCTGCTGAAATGAGTCTAGTGAAGATGAAGATACTGAAGTCCTATTAATGGGAATAGAGAACAAAATCCCTAAAGAAGAACTAGAAGGTGTGGTAGATATTGAAGCAAAAATTATAAGTTCTATTGAAGGATTAGGGAAGTATAAAAGGATGTACAAAAAATAAAAAATTCATATGACAAAATTTGAGGAGAAAAACAGTGATGCAAAAAACTTGGGTAACATAGGGTGAAAGACTAGAGCTCGACCACTATCTTGACTGGTATTCTTCTTGACATGGAATGCACCCTTCTCCACTACCAGTGCCTTCTTTCAAGCTTAAATAACATTATTCTATAGAAAAAGTATACCTCTCCCCAAGAGCATGATTTGCATAATGAAATAGAGTCACGGTGTTCCCATCCCTTGGTACTGTACACCGAGGATTCAAACCCATAAGTTAAATGCACCCAATCCTTGGTCAAAAAATTGATTGTAGTGTGCCCTTGTTGCAACAGAGATATTGGATATGGAAAAATTCCCTCTTCTACAGGAATATCTGAGGTATAACACTTAAGATGACATATTCCACAAAGAGAGCATATGGTATTTGGTCTCTCTTCACTGGTGCACCCTCTTACTAGATGAGAATGCACCCCCCAATAGTAATAGCACTCTAGAGGATGAACATGTTGAGGGGAAAGAGTGAGGGAAACTCGATTCTCCTTATACTCTCGGCCAATATCATCTCCCATAAGAGAGATATAGCATACCTTATACTTTAATGCACCTTTACATAATAGTTGACTGGAAGCTCAAATCAATCCTCAAATATGAAGATGAAAAAGAATCCCGATCCATGACAATGAAGTGCAAATGAGAAATATGAATGGTCTCTCCTCATAAGAAAGATAGGGTGGATGGTTTCACCACCAAAACTATTTTTCTCTTTCTTAGTGTTTCGTTCAACATAGATCAATACAGAACCACAGAGTTTGCAGTTGGTTCGTTTAAACAAAGAACGATGGGGAACAAATACGTGAAGTAAAAGTGCACAGGAGATAGAGGTTTGCAAATCCAAAGTAGATGTTCCATAAGGATCATAGATCGACGAGAAAGAAGCTGCGAGAGCTCAACCACTCACATAGCATTCCACAGGAGAAAGTGTTCGGAGTTTAATTTCCTGAACGGATGAGGAGTTAGAAACAAAGGTTAAAGTTCACCGTAGATCATGAATCTGATGACCATCAGAGATTGCAAAAGGACCGCTTGCAGATCTGATAGTTGTAAGGAGTTGTGGAAGGCAATTTGGGGGAGACAATTTGTGGAAGACTGTTTCGAAAACGTTGAAAGGCAACATTGAAACCCACAATTGCAGAAGGAAGGAGTTTCTATAGATTGTGGAAATGACAATTACATAAATATCGTTGCGGAAAGGGTAAATGCGGAATCCTAGTTCGAAAAAGTTGAAAGAAAACCCCACAACCCGCAACCTGCAATTGCAGAAGGAAGGAGTTCCCACATATTGCAGAAAAATTGTTGCGGAAGGAGGATGTGAAAGTGCATCCGCGATTGCGGAAGGAATGCATGCCCACAAATTGCGGAAAGAAGGTTTGCATAAAGATAAATGTAGAAAGGTAACTGCGTAAGGATTTCTGCTTGACGCTCCAAAATCGTGCGAGAAATTTTTGAAGAGTCATGATGAAGATACGTGACTGTTAGATGAAGAGGCACATTTGAGGGTATATAATCAAATCTTTAAACCTCTAGACAAGTGTATATGTACATCAATTGGAATATATAAAGGTGTACAAAAGTAGGATATCCAATTATCATATGAGGGAGGTTGAGAGGCTCAAGGACGAGTTGCAAGCATGTAGGGGGTCGTATCCTCCTTCTAGTTGTTTATGGTAAACAGGGTGTTGGTGCATCCTTCAGTTGTAGATGAAAAAATTGGGTGTTGGTGCATTCAGCAAGTTGGTGCTTGCAAACTATTTGAAAATATAATTTTGGAGTAATAGGAAGTATTGGTGGTTTTCCCAATTAGGGTTCCACGATAATATTTTGTGTTCTGTGTTCATTGTTGATTTTGTTTTAAGTGATAAAAATTTAAATAAATTGCTTAATACTAATTCACCCCCCTCTCATTATTACTTGATTTTCTAACGATAGGTATAAAAGCGGGATCTTCACTAAAATTTTAAACACTTGAAGAGAGATCTTTTATCACTATGGATCAACAAGTAAAAACGTCCTCCTAGGTTCCAATATTCAATGGAGAAGATTATGCTTTTTGGAGCATTAGGATGAGAATCCATATAATGTCTATTGGACTAGATGTTTGGATGTTTGTAGAAACATGGTGTATATATCCAAAATTTCCTCCCACATATCTTAAAGGAATAAAACAATTTGGAAACAATGCTAAAGCTATTAATGCAATCTTGGATGGATTAGGCAGAATAGTCTTTGCCAAAGTGATGCATTGCAAAACAACAAAGGATATCTGGTACAAATTGCAGACCATCTATGAAGGAGACACCAAAGTAAAAAGGGCCAAACTCCAGACTTTTAAAACTCAATTTGAAAGTCTAAAAATGAAGGAAGAAGAAAAAAATTTAGAATACTTTGAGAGATTTGTTGAAATCGTTAATGCAATTCAAGGGCTAGGAGTAGAATTCAAAGAAAAGGAAATAGTTGAAAAAGTACTAAGATCACTTCCAATGATTTACAATCCGAATATTTCCACCCTAGAAGATAGAGAAGATCTTGACAAAATCACCATGGAAGAACTATATGGGATCCTCGTAACTTATGAAATGAGGATTGGAAAAGATAATTCTCAAAAGAAGGAAGCAACTTTTAAAGCATCAAATGTAGAGAAGAAATCTAAAACAAATATTCAATCAGAAGATTCTGATGATGAAGAAGCACTTGTTAAAAATATTAAGAGAGGTACTATTAAGTACAAAGGGAAATTACCCTTAAATGTTTTAACTGTGGGGGAATTGGTCACTTTGATTCCAAATGCCCTTATCCCAAACAAGAAGATGGCGATGAGTGCCTTTAAGATTCAAAGAAGAACAATAGGATTTTTAATAAGAAAATAAAAAGAAGACCTTTTATTCCATGGATGATATCTGCTCAAATGAGTCTAGTGAAGATGAAGATGCTGAAGTCCTATTCATGGGAATAGAGAAAAAAATCCTTGAAGAAGAAGTAGAAGGTGTGGTAGATATTGAAGCAAAACTTGTAAGTTCTATTAAAGAATTAGGGAAGTATAAAAGATGTTCAAAAAATCAAAAATTCATATGATGGAATTTGAGGAGAAAAACAATGATGCAAAAAAAAATATTGCTTACTTAAAAATCAACTTCAAGAAGCCAAAAAGGTTGAAAACAACGCAGAACAACAACTCAAGAAAAGGGAGCAAGAATTAGAAAAGTTCGAAGTTGAATTGATCTTGCTTAGAAAGAAGACAAATGAAGAATCCTTTCAATCAAAGTTTAAGAGGAATTAAAAAACTATGCATGACATCCTAAGTTTTCAAATATTATTTAGTAATAAAATTGGACTAGGTTATGGAAAAGGAAAGAAGACATAAAAATATTTTTTCATAAATAAAGAAGGAAATAAAATAAGTTATTCTGATGCACTTATGAGACTAGTTGTAAAGGAATACAGTAAAATTTTTTCTCTCTCTCAAAATGAAAGCAAGACAGATAATGTGCCAAACCGACATCAACAACTATTTTTTGGAAATTGTTATGCCTGTAACAATTTTGGACATATAGCTAGAAATTGTAAACTAATGGTTCCTATTGGGAAATGAATTACATCACAATATCCTTTCTATAAGAAGAATGTCAATAGAAGCAATACAAAAGGAAGAAGCTATAATTCTTTTTCTCCTATGAATACAAATTAAATAGAATAGAATTTACATCAGAATACAAATTACTAGAGCAAGATAAGCTCCCGCAAAGAGATGAATAGCTCACCAAGTGCGCCTCACTCCATGGCGGTGAAATATGGTGAGAAAACTTGAGATGAAAGGAAGAACAAGCTGAAATTGATGTGTCCATGAGATGCTGTAGCTTGAACCTGTAACTTATGACTCCATTGAATCTCCTTGAAAGACTTGAGTGGCCTCTCCAAACACCAATTAGGATGGGAATCTTTCACCCTCGAATTTGGCTAAGCCATGAACTAGTCATCCACTAGCTCTCTCTCTTCACAATAACAATTTTCACAAATGATCAAAAGGGCCTTCTCATGGATGATACCTGCATTTTATAAAAATGATTGGTCTTCTAATGTTCCAAATCCATTCATAAACCAAATCCAAGTCGAATTGGTGTGGCTGCTCATGCTATGCCATGTGGCCTCTCTCTTCACCTTCTCTCTTCTCCCAAATTCAAGTAGGAGCCTCTTGGCCTTCTCCAACTCCCATGTGTGCCCTCTAAGATTCTCTATTCAAGCCTGACATGTCGGATATGTCATATGTCAGCCTTCAAATCTAAATTGTGTCATAACTGTCATAGAATCTCCATCAATGGTGTCATAGATGTCATAAATGTAAGGGGAATCTAGCCAAGTGTCCATGAAAGTCCCATTTGGCTTTTCCTCTCCCCATGTAAGTTACAATTCATCCAAAATTAGACCTAGAAAGTATATGGACAAGTATATTAACCTTATAATCCATCCAAAAACATTAGGTTTCCCATAGATTCGAGATTGCAAAAGGATGATGCCATTCGATATAGGAATTCTAGCTTGAGTGGGCCCCATAGTCTCCATGTGTCTCCATTCTCTATAGCCATTTAATGTTCACTCACATTCATTTAATTAACTCCATTAAATAAATATTTATTCCTTCTAATATCTAAACACCATTTATCAGCTCCCTTATTAACTTCCCAATGTTTCCACCCAACCTAGGGAACTAGTAGGATTGATGGAATTTTCCTGCTGTGTAATTATTTGAATGGGGGCATTACAGTTTATGATATTTTTGCAATCCCTCCACTTGAGAAGTAGAAATTTTTGTATAATGTCTCCTACCTTTCTCAGAAGCTTCATATTATTTAGGAGTTGTAGGAAATTGTTGTTGCAATTTTCTTTCAAGGTCTTTGCATTTTCAAGAATAAGTTTGTAAATTGCTATGCAAATTACTTTTTTCGTTAATAAACTTGGTCAGCATTTCCACATTTTTCTTATACTTCTCTTTGTGTTATTTTCCTTGAATTCAAAATGTCATTTGTCATTATCTAACTATTTTTTAACTTGAACCAATTCAGTTTTCAGTTTCTCTACTCCTTTCTCTAGCTCATTGTCTCCCATTTTTTTTTCATTTCCACTGATAAGAATTGCCACCATGCAGTCAACATCATGAATCCGTATTTTCCCACGCAAATATGCAACCGTGGAATTTTGTTTTTGAATTTCCTCATCGTTCCTAAATGTTGTGTTTTTCGATCCTTTGAGAGTTTTTGCTTCAGCTTTGTAATATTTGCTTCTTTTTTAGCTACCTTCTCTTTCAATGCCTCACATCTTGGTGATGAACCAAAAACATCACCTCCAACATTCATTGGTGTGAGGCATCTGCAAATTCTTCTCTCTATTTTTTAAGGTATTCTCTTGCTCTTTCAAGGAACTATGAATATCCTTACCACCTTCTATACTATCAATTTCTTTCTTTCTTTCTTTAAGTTCCAATGCTACATAGATCCTTTCCAACTTGTTTGCTAGCAAATTTTTACCTTTCATGTCAATGGTTTATTTCAATTTGGAAATTATTGAATCTAATTGCAATTTTTTGTGCATGCTTTTCATGCTCCTCTTTCAACTTCAAATCATATTATTTTATTTATTCTTAATTTTCTTTCAATTTCTTCTCCAATTTGGATACCAAACCCATCTTTGTTTTTAATGTTAGTATATTCAAAACAATTGGTATTTTTTCCAACTCTTTTTGAAGCCTAGCATTTTTTTTTCATCTTTTTCCACAACCTTCTGCAAGCTATCATTCACTAATTGAATTTTCTTTTTAGCATCTTCAACAATTTTATCAACTTCAGTGGATAGTTCTACAATAGTGGCATCTTTTGCTTTTATAATTTTGTCTACATTCATATGTTTACCCACAACTTTGTTTTGCAATTGTGCAATCTCCTTGAGCATTATATAAATTCCTATCCTTTACTTGGCATATTTCCTCAAACTTCTATATAGAGGAGGACTCATCCTCCATTGAATCTTGTTGTTTAAAATGCACGATTTTATCACACAGGACAAACACAAATCTACCATCAAAATTATAATATGGGTTTCCTAAATGCAAACCGAAATTCCTTGAACATAATTTTACAAAGTCATTGTACTCAAGTGCCAATTGTTTTGGAGGAATTATATAAAAAAACCTATCTCCATAAAAGGAAAAGGAATCATTACTTGGTTCCATTTCATTGTCCATCGATTATTTCCCCTAAGTTTCAAATTCATGTCCATTTAGTTGGTTTAAATTTGTAGCAATAGAAACTACATCAGGGGTGGAAAAATCACTACCGAAACTGTCATTTGATATGTTGAAACCATCCTTATTGTTCTTAGGAGACTGTACTATCACTTCCTCATTTTTCTTAGGATAATGTACTGGCCCTTCCTTAGTGTTTCCATTCCCAATACATTTCCTAAAGTATGTTTTAGAAACTTGTGGTTTTGGTCAATATAGATCAATAAATTTCTGTGATGTTCCCAAGAAACTGAACTTAATCTTCTTCAATTGGCACTCTTTTAAGGCATAATGCATTTTCTTAGCCAATAGATGAGGAACATATACGAGTTTGTATTCAACCCAATGTATGAGAAGACTCATATAGTCACCTGAAATATCATGCTTGTGATGATTCAAAATCATCATAAGGACAATCTGAATCAAGGTTTTGTATAGTCTACGGGGGGTCATCCTACATTTTTATACTGTTCCTGGGAACAAATACCTTTTGCGCACAAATTTTAATCCCCATATCCTTCTTCTCCCATTTAGGTGTTTTCCCATAGTTAAACATGGATCCCCCTTTGCGTGGAATTTTAGTTTCTTTGGCAACCAAATCAGGTTCCAAGTATACCCTCTTCCTAAAAATTGTCAACTCCATGGCCCTAGTATCATAATTATAATGACTTCATCTATCTCGTAATTAAAAAAATGAGTTGTACAAACAAAAATCTATACTCTTCTGCTTTCTTGAGGATATTTTGTATACATGTGGCCATTTGTTCTCTCCGCACAACAACAAACTATTGGAGTTTTTTTATTGTGAAATTCCCTATTTCAACTGCGGTCATGGTAGAGTATGCCCTTATTTCAACTATGACCATGGAAGATGATGCCTCTGATTCATATGAAACCATGGTTATCTACGTTCCAAACTGAAATCATGGACAAGCTTGTTCTGTACAGATTTTGCACACATGGGTTGAATGCAGGCTAAGGAATGCACATTGACCAATGCAAGCCAAATGACATTTTTAAAATGTATTTCATGTATTGCACCTCATGAAGTGAATAACATTAAACCATATCTCATATAAAGTTATATTATTTATAAAGTACTCATATAAATTTAATCATATGTGTGGGAGACTTAGAAGTACTTCCAAGTCATATTTTAGAACTTGGGCATGCCTACCTTTCCTTAGGTTGACATTGTTTAGGATCTTCAAATGCACTTTTCTGAATTTTGGAAATACGGGAATTTTGTGTTTCAAGTACAACAGAATGAAGGAGTGGAATAATTACACAATTTCAAACATGGATTATGTATACTTGAATGTAGCTTTCATATTAACATTGGAAACTTAATTTGAAAGGTTGAATTTCCCTTAGATTGGTCAACAATTGAAAGTAAAACCACATTCCTTATCAATATAGTTGCATTGATCACAAGAACCTTTTTCATATTCCTAAAATAATGTTGCATTTGCTTGAAATCAATCTTCCAAGATGACAATTTTTCATTTTTGGACCCATCTTTACTCACTTCGATAAAATGCATGCCCAAGCCTCATTATTGGGTCTTTCTAAGTGATTTAAATTGGAAGTGGTGTCGATTACTATTTACACATTATTTTACATCTATATATTTTTGTTGGGCTTCACAAACTTTGCACCTTATGAAAAAATAGAAATCAAAATTAAAATAGATTTACACTGTTGTGTAAAAAGCTAAGTGTAAATTTGCTAAAAGTATATGCATAATCTAGAAGATAGTTCCATTGTTCAGAAGAACCTCATTCACATTCATAAAATGTTGTTTCAATTGCTCGAAATCAATTTACCAAGATGACAACTTTTCATTTTTGGACCCATCTTTACCCACTTTGATAAAATGGACGCCCAACCCTTAGTATTAGGTCTTTCTGAGTGATTTAAATTGGAAGTAGTGTGGATTAATACTTTCAACCTTGTTATTCATTTTTTCACGCAGGTAAGAATATTTATAAAAAGAGAAATCAAAATTAAGATAGATTTACACAATGTTGTGTAAAAAACGAAATGTAAATTTGAGAAAATGGGCTTAGTAAAATGCATGCCACAATATATACACTGGTAAATAATTAAAAGTAAAAATACAGTCCTGATTAGAGTTGTATTTTTCATATGAACCTCTTTCAAATTCCTAAAATGATGTTTCATTTGTTCGAAATTAATTTTCCAAGATGGTGATTTTTCATTTTTGGACCCATCTTTACCCACTTCCATAAAATTCACACCCAACTTTCATTATCGGGTCTTTTTGAGTGATTTAAATGTGAAGTGGTGTGGATTACTATTTTCCACCTTTGTGTACATCTATCTATTGTTGTCCACAGTATGTAAATAGGTCAATAATTGAAAGTATAAGCATAGTCCTAAATATAGTTGCATTTTTCACAAGAACCTCTTTCATATTCCTAAAATGATGTTTCATTTGCTCGAAATCAATTTTCCAAGATGACATTTTTTCATTTTTGGACTGATATTTATCCACTTCAATAAAAAGCATGTCCAACCCTTATTATTGGGTCTTACTAAGTGATTTAAATTGGAAGTGGTGTGGTTACTATTTTACACCTTATTGTACATCTATCTATTGTTGTTGGTCTTCACAGGATTTTTACAATGTGTACAAACGAAATCAAAATGAAAATAGATTTTCTTTCATATTCCTAAAATGTCAAAATGAAAATAGATTCTCTTTCATATTCCTAAAATGATGTTTCATTTGCTCAATCTGCCAAGATGGAAATTTTTCATTTTTGTACCCATCTTTACCCACTTCTATAAAATGCACACCCAACCTTCATTATTATGTATTTTTGAGTGATTTAAATTGGAAGTTGTGTGGATTATTATTTTCCACCTTATTGTACATATATCTATTGTTCTCAGGATTCACAGACTTTGCACATTGTGTAAAAAAAATGCAAATTTAAAATAGATTTACACAATGTTGCATAACAAACTGTGTAAATTTGCTAAAATGAGCTTAGTAAAATGAAAGCCACCGTATGTATATTGGTCAATAATTGAAAGTATAAGAACAATACTAAATATAGTTGCATTTTTCACAATAACCTTTTTCATATTCCTAAAATTATGTTTCATTTGCTCGAAATCAATATGCCAAGATGGCAATTTTTCATTTTTGGACCCATCTTTATCCACTTCGATAAAAATGCACGCCCAAAACTCATTATCAGGTGATTTAAATTGGAAGTGGTGTGAATTACTATTTTACATCTTATTGTACATCTATCTATTTTTTTGGGTTTCACAAACTTTGCACTGTGTGTATAAAAGAGAAATCAAAATTAAAATAGATTTACATAGTGTTGTGTAAAAAATGAAGTGTAAATTTGCTAAATTGGTGTTAATAAAATGCACACCACAATATGTACATTGGTCAATAATTAAATTTAAAACCATAGCCTTGAATATAGTTTCATTGTTCACAAGAACCTATTTCAAATTCCTAACCGGATGGGTCATTTGTCCACAATTGTTTTGCAATGTTGACAATTTTTCTTTTCTTGACCCAACTTTACACAGTTTTGTAAATTGAATGCCCAACCCTCATTATCAGGTATTTTTGAGTGATTTAAATCAGAAATGGCATGAATTACTATTTTCCACCTTATTTTTCATCTGTCTATTTTTTTGGGCTTCACAAACTTTACACATTGTATAAAAAGAGAAACCAAAATTAAAATAGATTTACACAGTGTTTTGTAGAAAACAAAGTGTAAATTTGCAAAAATGTGCTTAGTAAAATGCACACCACAGTCTATACATTGGTCATTAATTGAAATTTAAGCTACAGGACTGAAGCTAGTTAAATTGTTCACTAAATATTCTTTCATTTTCCTACAATGATGGGTCATTTACTAAGTTTTAGACTTAATGTAAACTCAATTGTCAATTTAGTATACAGTCATTGGGAAATTTTTTTCCAGAGCTCACGTTTGATTCCTACAGTGAAGTTGGTTTGCATAAGAGTATTGATACTGTTGGAATATAATCCGTCGGGATTATATTTTGTAAATAAATAAAGGAAAATGAATAGTTATGTAGGAAGCTGAAAAGGCTGGTCGGAAGATGAAACTCAACCAGCATATGTAATGTATAAATAAATGATTTTGCAATGGAATAAATGAATTCGGGAGTTATTATCCAACAGTGGTATCAGAGCGGGTACCTGCCATAACTCCAACCTGTATGCTTGCCAGTCCATTGCTAGACTGCCTGCCCATTGTCAGTTTGCCTCTGCGTTTCTCCTACAACCAGAGTGCCATAATTTTGTGCGTTATTTTGCTGCTCACCGCCAGTCCTGCTAGCCTGCGTGCATTCATTGTATGCGTTATGGTCCCAGACCTGCGTTTGAGAGCCTTCTCTCATTTCTACGTTAGCGTTGGGGTCTGCCATTCATTTCAACCTCTGTGTGGAGAACCCTAATCAGTGTAAGTGAAGATTGTTGCGTGGATACCTGCCTTCTCTGTGTGTGGAGACCATCTCATCGTTCTCTGCCTTGATCCCGTTCTCTGCCTCGATCCCATTCCTGGCACACAATCATGTTCTGAATATTGTTTTTGTGATTGTGCTCTATCAAATATTGTGAGATATCTATGAGGAGCCTATGCGTTCCATATTTGAAGCTGTAATAATATTTTGTGCTTTGTGAGCTACAAATTCTGACTCTGAGTTGCACTCCATGGGTGAACTGTTACCTCAATGAGAAGGGCATATCATGAGAGCTACAACTTCGACTGATAATTGAAAGCTGCGACCGACAGAGATTGAAGACTCCTTGTTGTTGAATACCCAGGCCTTTTCATTTGCATGAAGACTTAAACTGTGATTTATTTGAAGCGCGGTGACTGAAGACCGTTGGTGGAGACTCATGCTCTCATACATTTGTGTGGAGGTAAAAGCGAATGAGTATGTGTTTCAATTAATTCATAAACCCTATATTTTTATGTGAAGTCTATCTAGAAATGTATGCAAGCATCTTTTAGTTGCACTCGTGATTGCTATTTTGGAGCCGTGATTGTTGCTTGAAGCTTTTTTTTCTCTTCTACAAATTGACTGCTACGTTTTTAGAAGCCATGATTCTAATGAGCTATGACTGCCTTGTATTTGATGAGTTGGAGAAATAAATGCTGCGATTTTGAGTCTCGTCTTGGAAAACTGTTGCGACTTCCTTCCATTGTCCTGAAACTGCTCACATCCACTAGCAGACTGCTACTGGAACGTGTGAAGACTGACTCTAAACATGAGTGAAGAAGCTCACGACTGTATACAATTGCGTGGAAGCTGTTGAGTCCATCCAGACTTGGAGTTGTCTCTGGTGCGTGTGAAGACCGCTGTTGCGATTGAAGACTGGGTTAAAGACTGCTTGAAGAGTGTAAAAGTACGGAGAATCCATTCTAAGGTGACTGCAATTTTAATAGTGAAGCTAGGTGCTCTTGATGTGTACCTTCTTTTAAGTTTGAAGTGCTGCATAATTGTGTATGGTCATTGTGAAGTCTGTGCACTTACCATATAAACTGTACTGTTGCAAAATTGTTTTAGTTTGATGTAAATACTATGGCAGCGACATAGACCTACATAGTAAAGAGAGCTCATTGAAGACATTGTTTCTAGTTAGTGTAGTTGTTATTCTACATAGACTGTATTGTAAAAAGTAGCAGAGACTTAGACCTGCTTCTTTCATATAGCTGAGATCGTTGACTGGTGTTGTTCAAAACCCTATATTTTGTGACAGTTCACAAACAATGGTATTTCCTTTGGCGTATTGCTGAGCAGTTCTTCTAGTGCTAAAAATTTGCTTATGAACTTATTGACAGCATATTAAGATTGTAAATCACCTTGGTAGAGGCTGTAGACCTGCAAGGTTATTGCTTTTCTATTATCTCATTCTCTTTGTCATATTAAGTTCATTATTGTAAATTACACTAGCAGTTGCAAAAGATGCAATCTATAGCATCTGTAGAATCACTTTGCTTTGCTCAAAAAGCAAAGAACCACACCAAAGATCAATCCAATGATCATCCCAAAGGAGAAAGCAACAAGAGAGGCAGAGGAAGAAGAAACTTCAGAGGTAGAGGAGGCAGAAACAACTCCAGCAAAAGATCAGATTTGAAGTGCAAGCGTTGTGGAAAGATTGGACACACAACAGAACAGTGTTGGGCTTCATGGGACTCCATCAAAGACAGACATAACCAAAAGAAAGATGACAATAAGAACCAAGATGCTAGTAAATCTTCAGATTCTGCTCATTGTATTGTTGCACATTGTAATCTTGGTATTAATGAAATGAATTCACTTTCATCTTACAAATATTGTTGGCTACTTGATACCGGTGCAACATCACACATGACTTTTAGAAAAGACTATTTTGAAGAACTTAATGAAACAATAAATGGCATAGTTTACTTTGCAGATAAGTCAAGTCTTAAACCAAAGGAAATGGGCACCATTCAGTTGAAGATGCCTAGATTCCCTGATTTCTTGTTGAAGAATGTTCTTTATCTTCCAGAGTTGCAGAGAAGCTTGCTGTCCTTGGTGGAGATTTGACAGCAAGGCCATTCCATCCACATGTTTGATGGAATCGTAGAAATAAGAAAGTCCTCTGAAAACCAAGTCATCATGACTGGATTCAAAGATGGGAAGCTGTTGAAGCTCAAGGGTTCATCTGCAAGGGTTCAGAACTATGCCTACCTCTCTCAGCATGGATAAGGTAATTTGTCATCAAATTTATTGTGGCATGCAAGATTTGGTCATCTGAATTATAACAGTCTTCGTTTGTTGATAAAGAATGGTGTATTTGGTTTGCCCACCATTCCCAAAGACAAGAGCAAATGTGATGCATGTATATTAGGGAAACACAGTAAGATGCCATTCCATGAATCTAATTTCAGAGCAAGTAGGAAATTAGAATTAGTGCATTCTGATTTATGTGGCCTAATGCCAACTCCTTTTGCCAATGGGAATAAGTATTTTATGACCTTTGTTGATGAATACTCAAGAATGTGCTGGATTTACACATTAAAGAAAAAATCAGAAGCATTTCAAACCTTCAAGGACTTTCATGCATTGATAGAAAAACAAGCACAATAAAAAATTGGTACACTTCGTACTGATAATGGGAAAGAATACACTTCAAATGCTTTTGAAGATTATCTTCGCCAACATGGAATTCCACATCAGACTACAGTTCCCTACAATCCTCAACAAAATGGTGTAGCAGAAAGAATGAGCAGAACCATAATGAATATGGTACGCTCAATGATGTTTTTTAAGAATGTAAAACTAATGTTTTGGGGTGATGCAGTGAAATGTGCAGCCTATTTGAGAAACAGAAGTCCCTCAAATGCTCTTGATAACAAGACTCCACATGAAATGTGGTTTGGCCATCTCCCTTCAGTTAGGCATCTCAGAGTTTTCGGTTCCACCTGTTATGCCTTGATTCCAAAGGAGCAAAGAAACAAGCTTGGTGCTCAAAGCAGAAAATGCATTTTCCTGGGGTATGAAGAAAACTCCAAGGCATACCGTCTGTATGATGAGGTAAACAAGAAGTTTGTTATTTCCAGAGATGTCATTTTTCTTGAGACTAATAAAAATGACCAGTCCATTGAGAGATAGCTTGATCATTTGGAAAAATATCCTCATCCAAAGAAATATTCTGAAAATGAATATGGAATTCCAAAACTTGAAGGGGGGATTCCTATTTTGGATCAACCTTTGGAATTTCCATATGAAGCACCAACTCCCCCGCATGAAGAAGTTCCTGCTACTTCACC
>LPNX010845647.1:257121-291119 GCA_001517045.1 Pseudotsuga menziesii
TTTCTCCTACAGCAAAATGGGCTACCATCCGTACCTTACTCTCTTTGGCTGCTCAGAATGGGTGGAAAGTTCATCAGATGGATGTGAAGACTACTTTCTTGAATGGAGACTTGAAAGAGAATGTCTTCATGTCTCAACCAGAAGGCTTTGTTGTGAAAGGAAAAGAAAAAAAGGTATGGAAGCTTGTCAAATCCTTGTATGGCCTAAAACAAGCGCCTCGCGCATGGTATGAAAAATTAACCGAGCATCTTTTGAAGTTAAATTTCGAACATTTTGATCTTGATGATGCAAAACTGTTTATAAAGAAAGTTGGAAGATCTGTTGTGTATCTTGTGGTGTACGTAGATGATCTTTTGATGACAGGGAAGAATAAGAGCTATATAGCATCCACAAAGAAATATTTGAAAAAGATCTTTGAAATGACAGATATGGGACATCTCCACTATTACTTAGGAATTGAAGTCACTCAACATCCTAAGTACATATTCCTATCTCAGAAAAAATATGTTGGAGAACTACTAGACAAATTTTGCATGACATAATGCAACCCTATCTCTACTCCATTGGAACAGAAAATGAAGCTCTCATCAAGCGAAGGAAAATAATTTGAAGATGCGACCAAGTATCGACAACTTGTAGGAAGACTTATCTACCTTACAACAACTAGACCAGATATTTCTTATGTTGTTGGCATACTTTCAAGGTTCATGCATAAACCTTGTGAAGGACACTGGTCAGCTGCAAAAAGAGTTCTAAGATACTTGAAGGGGACTCAAGACATTGGACTCAAGTACTCTAAGGTGGATGACTTCAAACTTATTGGGTACTCAGACTCAGATTTTGATGGTGATAAGGAGACAGGAGTATCAACTTCTGGATACACTATGAGTCTTGGATCAGTAGCTGTCTCATGGAGATCACGCAAACAGTCAGTTCCAGCAGATTGAACAACAGAAGCAGAATATGTGGCTGCAGATGAAGCAACGAAAGAAATAGTATGGCTCAGGAAGATACTTGAAGATTTGCAAGAAAAACAAGAGAACTCCACTCCATTATTGATCGACAATACTTCTGCAATCAAGCTGGATAAGAATCCCAGATTCCATGATCGAACCAAACACATCAACACAAAGTATCATTTGATTCGACATCATGTAGAGGCCAAGACAGTCCATCTTCAACATTGTTCCACAAATGATCAAGTTGCAGACATCTTCACCAAAGCGCTTGGACGAGAAAAATTTGAAAGATTCAGAAACATGCTCGGACTTACTAACACCCCTTTGGATTAAGGGGGGGATTTTTGGAATATAATCCGTCGGGATTATATTTTGTAAATAAATAAAGGAAAATGAATAGTTATGTAGGAAGCTGAAAAGGCTGGTCGGAAGATGAAACTCAACCAACATATGTAATGTATAAATAAATGCTTTTGCAATGGAATAAATGAATTCGAGAGTTATTATCCAACATATACAACTCTTGGTTGTTGTAGTAATTCCATTAATCCTTTGGGTAGAGTTGAACCTAGTATAAATAATGCTAAGTTGAGTTATATGGAAAACCCAGAAGGGATCTTGGTAAATCGAAATGATGAAGGGAGGGGGGATAATGTTTAAGAGAATTTGATATGTATTTTCAATAGGTTGGTAATTCAGTGTAGGGGTCCGAGGGACATTATTTAAAGAAACATAAATATTTAACAATAACAGTTTCATATTTTGAATGTTCATAATATCAACACGAGAACGAAACTAGCGATGGAAGAGGTGGAGATTGAACACCTAAAAGGAAACATCGAGAAGTATGAAGAAGAAATTAGAGTGTCAAAAAGAATGTTTCAGAATCATTGTTTTAAAGAAAATTTTTAAGATGGTGACCTTGCTCAAGACACAATTAGTTCTTCAGTGGATAATCAAAATGACACCCATGATATTGACGAACCTTTGGTAGATGCTAGTATGGAGGCATAGTTTGCGAATGAAAATGAACTTGTTGAGCAATAAATACACCAATAACTTCTCAAGGAGGGGAATTAAACATGCCTATAATGGAAAGGGCTCTTATCCTCTCCGTTTTTGGTTAAAATCTATGCAATTATGTTGACATGCATACTTGAGTGTTGCAATCTAGACAATTTTTAGTTCAATATTTTCATGAAGAACAAGGGACAAAAATGATCAAAATTTGAAGATTTTAAATACAAATACTTTCATAAATATGTTTTTAGGATGATTTTTGAACATACCTTTATGGTGAGGATTTTTTTTCTCAAATTTTGTAAATGCATTACTAGTGCACACTGTTGTTAGGTAACCTCTGTAGGATCTATGCTAGTAAGAATGATTGTAATTCCAGTAGTAGAAATGCAGTGATAAAATGAAAATATTTTGTAGTTTTTCAATATCCTCGGAAGCAATGTAGAGTCATCAAACTATGTGAACTATGGAAATAATAGAATGATGAACAATTAGGTTGCATCCTACTCTTTTTTTAATAAATATAGAGGAATTGTTTTTGGTGAAAAAAAACACAATTGATTTTTAATTTATATGGTTTGTCCTGCAAAGATTAAAAAAGTAATAGTGCTGTAACATTTTTGTTTTAGGAAAGTATTACTCTGTTTTCTGTAAGTGCATATCCTCACAAGGCATGTTATGCTAATCCCGAAAGACTATAATAAGATTTTTTTAGGACAATTTAAAGACAATACATAAGCATATTCTCAATATCCCACATGCTAGGAAATGTATGTTATCGTTTAAAACTTAAAAATTTCATACATAAAGAAATTTTTCTTAGAAAGTAAAAACCATTTTTTATCATAACTTTAAAATATACCATGACATAAATAAGAGAATGTAACAAATATGGGAACACAAAGATGCACACACATCAGTCTTTCTCCTTTGTTAGAAGAAATAATGGAAATCAAATCAAAGTTTAATTCCATCACATGCATTCATGTTTTGTTGGACACACCGAACACACTAAGAAGGGGGGTGAATCTCAGTCTGTACCTTTTATTATTTTTCAAAACTTGATTATCAATGGCTTGCAAAGTACAACATTCATTAATACATTATCGACCTTTACATTTCATAAGCATATCATCACCACATCATCATAACATAAGAAGCATACACAATACACAATATTTTTACATGGAAACCTAAGCACTGGAGAAAAACCACAAAATATGTTGCCTATAATATAGTGATTACATTCAATATGTTTACCAGCACAACCTAGAAGGAAGATCCAACTCCCTAATTTTCTAGCACAACTAGAAGGAGGCTCCAACCCCCTAGTTTATCAGCTCTGACAAAAGGAGGATACAACCCCCTAAGGTCATAGGTTCCAACCTGTAGAGAGGAATCTAATCCTCAGTGAGCACCAACTCACAATTATCAAGCACCAACCTGAAGGATACTACAATATCTTATTCTTTCCCTGATATGAATAGAAGAAGTAATTTATAATGATCATTGTATCACTATCTCCGACAACTTGTACCTGTATCTTTGTCCCTACACCTGTATAATTGTATCACTATCTTTTTCAACCTGTTACAATCACTATCTCTATCACGATGTCCCAATCACTTCCTCTATAAACTTGTATTTGCATCTTTATCTTTGCACCTGTATAATTGTCCATGTCACAAACAACGTATCTCTATCTCAATGCCAAAATCACTACCTTTGCCACAATGCCACTGTCAATGTCACAATGCCATAATTACTATCACAATGACACAATCACTGTCACATTGTCTCAACACCTGTCAAACTATATCAACCTATACATGCCTCAAATATATAACTAGAAGTAATAATCAATCGATTTCATTTGGATCCTCAAGTTTTACATTGTATACATTTCCAAAATATTGAACATTCCAAGAGATGATCCATATGCCACAACATAACCATGGACTATGCCAAGATAATCACTATGATCTATGCCAAGACCATCATACAATATTTCCAGATAATCAACATGATCTATATAAACAAATCACCAAGATCTATGCCAAGGTCATCATAAACTATGCACCAACATCTATGCTAATATCACCATCAAGTATGTCAAGATATAATAACAAGAACATGTACAAACTTCATACCTTTTCAAGACAACAAGATGGACCCTAGTCCATGAGAGGAATGGACATCACAAGAGATACCCATGTATGAGAACCATACCAAATATTTTCCAAGATAACAATCATCATATCCCCCATAACATATATAATGACGTCTAAAAGATATACCAAGAGAGAGGCTCACATACCAAGATCCAAGATGAGCTCTATCCATGAAAGACATGTGCCATCAGAAGAGATACCCACAATCATGAACCATACCTTTTCCAAGATCATAATATAAAGAGACAATACATAAACCAAAATAATATCCAAATAGATTCATCACATATCCCTCGCAACCAACTTTCCAACGAGCCAATAATTTTGTAATTCTGGTACAGTATGAGAAGTTATGCCATTTTTCGTAACTCTCCTCAATCCTCAAAGATGCCTAGAAATTTATCTTCCAAAAGTTTCACACTTTTTCTCCAAATATGTGCAATAGAAAGAGTGATTTGATTGATGATTAAATGAAATGTTGGCCTTCTATTTATACACTTCAGCGTGATCTAGTAGCTTCTTTTAATGTCTCCTTAAACACATCCCTAATTTGTGGATCTCCATATTTTAAAGGGGTCTCAAGGGTTAGTACCCCGTCTCAAGAGTCAATTATGACACTTCATGCCAAAACTTCAATATCACTCCATACATTCTCCAAAGGGGGCCTTAGGGCTTGACCACATCATCTTACTTGGTGGATACACCATTATTTCTTGCGAGGATCCTTGCCACTTCAAGTGGTCTAAAGGGCCAAAGTACCACAAATTTTGGGGTCATGTGGGACAAACATTATTATTTTGGGGGTACTTCAAGCTTCACACCAACTTGCTTTGGACCAACTTTGGGGACTCTTTAGGGAATTTTCCACCATGGGTCATGTAACCCCAAACTCATGGGAAAGTGGACCAAACACCATTGTTTATGTGTTTCTTTACCTTTTATTTCAACATTTCCTTGTGGACCAATCCTTACTTTAGGGGATACTTCTCATGGTCATGTGGACCAATCCTTCTGGTCAACTAGACTCAACACCACTACTTTCATAATTTCTTCACAATTCTAATTGAAATTGCTTACGAACACCTTTACAAAGTTTCTTACACTTCTTGTCATCATGGTCATGTGACCCACCATAATGGTCATGTGACCCATCACCATGGTCATGTGACCCAACATCATTTATTTTTGAAAATTATTCACACTTCTTTAGGACACTTTAAGGAGTCTTTTACACTCCACATCATCATGATCATTAGGGGATTCTCTATGGGATATGTACCACTTATTTATAACTCAAAGTGTTTTCCTGTGAGGGCCATGTGCAACCGCTACGCCATAAGGGGACCACTTTGGATTTATATACACTTGTGATCAAGGGATTCCTTAGGTTCTTCTTTAGGGGATTCAAGGATTTATTCCCAAACAATTTATCTCTACTAAAACCACATCATCATTATCACCTTGACACCACATATCTCTTCACCCTATTGACATCAATGACACCCTGATTGATATCAATGACAACTTCTTCCAACAATATCCCCCTTTGTCATTGATGGAAGCAACTTCAATTCTCTCCCCCCCTTTGACATAAATGAAAAAAGGGGTGAAACAACTTTTTTCACCAAATCCCCCAAGGATTATGTTGACTCCCCCTTTCAATTAGCTTCTTTTCGGTGACTTTGTTTTGCTGATCATTTTCTCCCTTGCAGAATATAACTTTACTTAACTATGAATTCCTTGTGAAAACATCTTTCTTTGTTGACAATTATTTTCCTTTGACTGTGCTGAATCCCCCTTAGACTTGGCCATTTCTTGAAGCTTTATGAAGTAGCTCGCCCCATGTTCATAAATAGTTTACCAAACCATTTCTTTTCTGAATTTTCATCGATATTCCTTTCATGTTACTTAGGATTCCCCTCAACATTATCCATAATATTGGGAGCCTTTATTCCAAACTGTTTAGAACAATAGGTACTACTCTGCTATAGGATCATCATCTGTAATCTTGACACCTTTATTTTTTCTCATTGATATTTCATTATTACTTGACTCTACAATTACTGTATATATGTCCTTTGACTGTGTTGAATCCCCCTTATACTTGGCCATTTCTTGAAGCTTTATGAAGTAGATCCCCCCGTGTTCATAAATAGTTTACCAAACCATTGCTTTGCTGACTTTTCATCGATCTTCCTTTCATGTTACTTAGGATTCCCCTCTACATTATCCATAATAATGGGAGTCTTTATGCCAAACTGTTTAGAACAATAGGTACTACTTTGCTATAGGATCATCATCTGTAATCTTGACACCTTTCTTTTTGCTCGTTGATATTTTATTATTACTTGACTCTAAAACTACTATAGATATGTCCTTTGAGTCTTCAGTATTGACTTATTTTTCCTTCACATCTTCAGCATGTAATACCAATTCCTTTCTATATTCGATCTTGGGACTTGTTTGAATTTCATTCAATGTACTTCCAATCTTTAATATAAGATAATTGCTTTGGTTTCCTATCTTGATCTATGAACTTTCATCATTTTTATGGAGGACCAATCCACAAGCTTCTTCCTTCTGTCCTTCTGGATTCTTCTTCCAAGATTTCTTATATCTGAAATCAATATTCTCCTTTATGGAATATTTTATCATGCTTCTATAGTCATGAGCTATGTATCCATAGTTATCGCACTTGTAGCATCCAGTTTCATAATTCAAAGCTCCAAGTTTGTTATCATTTCTATCAAATTCCTTACGAGTCTTCTCATCATCGTTCCTAAAGTTTTCATAGCCATTTCTATTCCATGTGTTTATACCCCTTACACAGTCTCTACAATTTACAACCTTATGCCCACAATTATTGCAAGAAAACATATACCAGAGAAAATATTTTGGTACCTAGATGTAGAATATCTTCTAGTTGGTGCAAATCTTCTGAAGTTGGAATCTTGAAACTTTGTTATGGCTGGTGGTTCCTGTAACGACCCTCCAATGGGTTTGACAAAAACAACTAAAATGCATGCATATAAATAAATTTATATATGAAAAATGCTTTAAGAGCACCTCTCTCTCTCTCTAAGCAAATACAAACTTTAACAGATCTATGCATTTAAATACCAGAATCTGATATGTCCATAATCCAAATAGCCTTCAGTATGTTAAATCTACATAACATCCTTTCAATTTGCAGTAATAAAACATAATTTAATAACACAAAAATTACAATAAGTCTGACCTGTTAATATGTCGAGAATTGTTATTGTTGCCGAGGATTTCTTTTGTTGCCGTAACCTTTGCCACAAGCTCCTGCGAACTCACCAAGATCTGCTACTACTTGTTGGGACCTCTATATGCTATTTAATTAAAACATAACATGCAGAAGGATCAATATAAATTGTCAACCCAAGGAAGTCTTTTATTTCAAAGATAATTTGCACTGTATATGCTTAAACACTAAGTAGCCGATACTCTGAATAAATTGCCCTACTTATCTATTCAGTCAAATTCTTTCCATCATTAATCTAATTGAAATCATCTACCTAAGAATTCAGAATTATAATGACCTTTCTACAACTCCAATCCAGGGATGGACATAACAGGAAATAACCATCTAGACTTACTTTTGCAGAAAGTTAAATCCTAAATTACCTGACTACATAAAGATCCATCAAAACTAGTTACTTCAATCTTTAATTTAAGGATTGAGAATACAAGAATTGAACCAACAAGTATGACTGCAATCTGACTAAATTAACACAATCCAAGGAAGACAAGTAAATGGAAAGAAACTGGGGATGAGCCTGACTGTTACAGCTACCACACAATTGCATAAATGGAAATTAACCTACACAGTCGACTGTCACACCACACCGCTGCAGCTTACAGGAAATGTAAATACAGATCATTCAAGGAAGAACACAATAAGTTCATTACTGTTGCAGCTACTGTAAAATAATGTAATTACCACAACATTCACACCACACAATAGAATAACTTAAATTCCTAATTAACTCAGTAATCTCTGTAGGAAGGTGGGACTAGCCTTTGAACAGAGATGCCAAAATCTAACACAAGTTAAACGTCGAGATCTGAAGAATCACACTCCTTGTATTAAACGGTAGGATGAAACAGTGGTTGTAACATCTTATACAATAAGATTAATAATTTTCCAACCCATGGCTCAGAATAGTTTCCAATATTTATACATTCACAATCCTAACTTCTACCCACTGATATTGGGCAGCCATGAATATCTCTGATCTTTAGGCTTCCCCATTTACGATACGCTGTTACAGCTGTAGGCAAGATAGAAGCAGAAAATATAGGAAGTCTATTACTCAAGCCATCAATGAGATAACAAGATCAATCTAGAATATGCTTCGTCGGTTGCAGCTACCCTCGAGCAGCGGCGCGTTGTTGCATCCGAGTCTATTGCAGCCATCCTTGTACAATTTGCGTGGAATAGTAATCTTTGATTGCGTCCCTTGTACAGAGATGGAATCGATAGTGATCAACTTAACAATGAATGTCCATCTCTCTCTTGACTCATTCATATTGCTACACCTGTATCCTTTACATCTTGAACTATCTTTATAAAATTACCATATGTTAGCATAATCCAAGATATAGAGTCGTGATTACAACAATCATAAGTATTAATAAGATAAAACAATAATTAACCATACCTGTATGGATTGAGGGATCAAGTGAAGGAAAACATCTGTTTGGTGCATATAATGGAGTAAGATAAGGCAAAAACGGGTAGGTAAATGTGGTAAAAAAGGGGTCATTTCTGGGCCCAACATCTCCCCCCAACTGTCCTGTTGCATGTCCCTATGCAACAACCTCCATTAGTCTGAATCTGAATCTGACATTGTGATTCGTTCATGGAGAGAGGAAAAGTTATAAGGGAGTTTAGGTGATCCCCGTTCTTCCAAAAATCCATTATAGACAACCCAATATCTCCAACACCTCTCCTCTTCTGCCTTTGTCAATGAGAAATATTCCTTGTATGGTTTTGCTGGCCACTAGATAAGAGGGAATTTGAATTTGAGTCCCAGCCAATTAACTCCACATTCGTTTATACAACCCACATATCCCTCAACCCTGGAAAGTGCATGTTTAAAATTCTTGTAACAGCAAGGGTCTCTATTCTTCAAGGTTGAAGAGGCAGCCTGCCATCTATGCTGGCTGCCTTCCAAAGACAATTGCTGATGCTTGGAAAATTGGCTGACACAGTTAGAGATAACCTTTTCTTGAAGTCCCACCATCTATTGAGTTTTGATGGGACATGTGAGCCTATGCTGTTGCAGAGCAAGGAGAAGACGATGGGATTGAGGTTCAATTTGAACCCAAAGGTTAGAGTGGGACTCATTATGAGAAACGTTTTGGAAGGATCTTTCCCACTGAACACGATTCCTAACTAAGGAGAAAAAATCCTTCATCTCAACATCAACTAAGAAAGGGGCATGATTCGAATGGCGGTCCAAGGGACAAGCCAACTCATGTAAATAAATCTCACAAAGCAAGTTTTGCTCAACAAAATCACTTTCTAGAAATGTTTCCAGGAATTTAGCTGAGGTTGCTATTTCACAAGGTCTCCCTTCCTTTACAACCTTCAGTTTAAACCAAATGAACTGTTCAAATAAGAACATAAGGTAAGAGGAGGATGGTGCTCTGGTACTTAACAGTTATTGGGGGAGAGTGTGCAACTGGTCTTTCTCCACCTACATGGATTTGAACTTTTTCAGATCTTTCAGTTCTTCCTGTATCTCTTCCTAGTGAAATTTCTGGAACATTAGTTCTTCTACCCATCTTTCCCTCAATTCCCTGATGGTTTTCCTATGTTCAACAAGGGGAACCATTCCTTCTTGATACCTCTCCACCTGACTCTTCCACTTCCTCACTTCTATTCTTAGGAGTGAGAGATCTTTGTTCAGCCTCTGGATCCCTTCATCTTCATCATGATCTTCATTATCAGAATCCAGATTGAAATTTTTTTGTGAAAGTTGAGTCCATACCTTTCCATGTGATGCTTCAGCTTGAACATTCTGCACTTCCTGCATGGGTACTCCTGCTATAACTTCTGGGGATGCTGGTTCTTGTGTAACAACATCCTCTCCTTGAAATTCTCCTATAGCAACCTCAACTTGTATAGGTGCCTCTGAAATAACTTCTGGGGATGTTAGTTCTTGGGTAACAACACCCTCTTCTTGAAATTCTCCTCCAGCAACCTCAAAAGCCAATTGTGAAGGCGTTGGTTCTTGTGTGACAACCTCTTCCTGAATTTCAATCTCCACATCTGCCTGATTTTTAGATGCATCTTTGACAAGGAGATGCAAGGCTACTGGTTCTTGTGTATCAGAGCCTTGCCCTTCTATTTCTTCATGCTGTTGGGGTTGTTCTTGAGTTACTTCCATGTCCTCTGCAATATGAAGCTATTCTTCGAGAATTTCAGTATCCCCTAAGGACTGTGATTGCATTTTTTCATCCTCTCCTAGATCCAGATCAGGAATTATGTCCACCTCAGGATTGATTTCTTCTTGTTGCATGAGAGTCTCAATAGAAATTTATAAAGATGTTGGTTCTTGTGTGACAACATCCTGGTCAACTTCATCATTATCCTGCTGCTGAGGTTCTATCTCTATTAATTCTGTGCCCTGCGATGGTTCAGGAGTCACAGCATAGACTTCTGCGTTAAGATCAAGAATATTTTCAGTCTTTGGTTCATCTGCCCTAATTTGGGTGGCTACTTCAACAAGAATGTTCGAGGATGTTGGTTCTTGTGTATCAGCACCCTGTCTGTCTACTGCTTCCATTTGCTAAGGCTGCTCTTGGGGAGCTTCAATATCCTTCCCATCAGATTGTCCCAAGAGCACTTCTATTTCTTCTGCCGGTTGCGACTGTAATTGTTCATTTTCCCCCTTTTTTGTACCAGGGATAATTTCTATTTCCATTTCTTCTGCATCCCTCACTTCCACCTTAGGTGCTTCTTGTCCTTGTTCTTCCACAGCTACTGGTACGGTTGTTGTGTCACAAAGGAACGAACTATGACTTTGTAGCCTGACTGGTTAAAGATCTCCCCACACACAGGGCATACCACTTTCTCTACCTCCTCACCATCCTCAGCAGGAGGTGATCCTTCTATTTGGTTTTCAACTTCAACCAGTGTGTGCAACTTCCTTTCTACCTGCTTCCTGCATGCCTCCTTCCAGTTTTCTAGTTCTCTCCAAAGCGTTTGTACTTTTTCCTTCAGTAGACCATTTTCGTGCAAAAGTCCCTCTATTTGAGGTTCTTCTACAACCAGTTCTTGTGGGGCATCATTTGCTTTGGATCTCAAAATGGGGAATTCAATCCATGCCTCTAGGTTTTCCCATCTTTCCCGTGTTGTTTCAGCTGCTGTAACCAATCTGGTTCTTTTTCTTCTTATCGGCAGTGGTGCCTACACCTCCTCTTTTGATCTTCTTCTTTTCTTTTGTGGTGCAGGAATCTCCAAATTTGCAGCTGATGTGGAAGGGATGTCTCCTATCTCAACATCCTCCTTTTCTTCTTCAATTAGAGTCCCCCCCCATTCAAGGGAAGATTCAATGGTCAATACCTCTGCATTTTCTTCTGTTATCATGGCTCTAACAACCTCAGCTTCAGCTGTTGCAGCATCCAATGCTGCTCCAGCTTCAACCTCTTCTAGAAGAGATCCCACATTATTTAATCTTTCCACAAGGTTTTCTCTTACATTTTCCTCTAATTCCTCTGCTTGGTCATTTGACTAATCATTTGATCCAGTCTCATCTCCCCCCTCCACTAAATTGAGGGACTCGGATCCTCCTGTTGTTAGTCATCTCCCCCCCAACTGTACATTTGCATGCTCCTCTTGGATTTGAACATCCCCCAAGAGTACAAGTACTTCCACTTATTCTTCTATTGGAACACCAGCCAAAAGGACGGGTTCTTGGTTTATTTGAGTTTGACTTGTGACTTATTCCCAGGTTTGGTTCCTCTGAGATAAGGCCCTTAAGATTATTAATTTGATTAGGCCGTGATGGGTAATGGAGGAGTTTGGATGCTTGGTTGTTTTGACAAACCCCACCATATGGTGTAGGTCTTTAAATAGATAAAATGGAATATTAAGTAAGGCTATATGGCGTAAATGAGATAGTAGAGGAAGTTTAGAATAATAGACAGTCTGATACCTACCTTCGTAGATGATATAATTTTTGAGGAAGACTACTACTTGATCCCACGGCCGAGGTAGTGATTTTAGTGCTATCCCTCGCCATGACAGATGAATTTGTTCCCCCTCTATCAGAAAATCCTGTACTGTGGCAGCATTGGGAGTTCTTCGACCAAACCAGAATCTTCCTACCTGAGGAAGGCCAGTGACTTCAGCCACTATCGCTTTAGAGACTTCTATATGTAACCCCCTAACCTCTGAGTGGGTTTCTGTAAGATTTAAAGTGAATCGTAGAGCTGTCTCTCGATGGAACCCATCCAGGCATTGGAAAAATTCAGTCCATCCCGTAGCTTCAAAAATAACGAAAACTTCAGCATTTCTTCTCAATTCTCACATATTTGGAGGTTCGTGCCGAGCTGGGATACCCATGTTTGTTTTCCTTCTGAATTATTTATCATCCCAACAAATTGCAGGTCCTGACAATGGATGTTAAAGCACAGAGTATGCATGAACAACTGAGATTGTAGTTGGGTAAAGTCGAAAAGTTAAGACAGTCTTGAGCAAGGAATTCTTGGTAAAATTTGTCCCAAATTAGGAAAGGGTGGTGATTATAGGATAAGCTTGAATAGACATTAATTCGTGTGAGTTGAAAGTTAATGGTATGCAGGTGTAATGATGGGCGTAAAAAGGTAGGCATCATTAATTTTGTCAAATCTAGTTAACGCTTAATCAAGTAGATAATCAGAACCATATCTTCGTAAATATACTATGAACCATGACCTTTGAGAATAATAAAGCGTGTGAAATGAAACCATTTAAATTTAAACATTATTGCAGGCGTGTTGTCATGATATTTTCTCCCGGTGGACCAAAAAGCATCTTTTTAATCCTGATGGGAACATAATGAAAGCTGTGAAGTAAGTCGGAATTACTGGCAGCGGGAATTCTGGCCAGATTTGGAGGAGTCACGACCAAAAAATTGTAGAAATATATGCCAATATTGGGGGGAGTTGCAGCCGCAAACCATAGATAAATCAACCAGTTTGGCATAGTCGCAGCCGTGAGCCATAGAAAAATCATCCAGTTTGACGGAGTTGTTGCCGCCAGAAAAGGTAAAAATAGGCAAATTTTAACAGAGTTGCAGTTGTGCGGGACGGAAAAATGGCCGATATTTTATGGAGTTGCAGCTGCGCGGAACGGGAAAAGGGCATTATTTTACAGTGTTGCAGCTGCAAATAAACGGAAAAATAGGCAAGGTTTTACGGTGTTGCAGCTGCACGAAATAGAAAAAGGGAATTTTTTTTTTACGGTGTTGCAGCTGCAAATAAACGAAAAAATAGGAAATGTTTTACGGTGTTGCAGCTGCACGAAACGGAAAAGGGCATTTTTTACGGTGTTGCAGCTGCAAATAAACAGAAAAATAGGAAAGGTTTTACGGTGTTGTAGCTGCGTGGAACTGAAAAAGGGAATTTTTTTTACAATGTTGCAGCTGCAAATAAACAGAAAAATAGGTAAGGTTTTACGGTGTTGCAGCTGCGCGGAACGGAGAAAGGGAAATTTTTTTATAGGAATTGCATCTGCGACTGACTCTTCATTGTTTATTTTTCTTCAAGGAGTTTCCTTCTGAAGCAAGAAGTTGCAAAAGGACGCCCATGGTCATTAGGCCCAATCATGAACATTGCTCCTCAGGTACATCCCTGCACATATTCTTAAAAAAGCGGATCAAGCGCAAAGGAAAAATAAAAACGAAAACATCAATTTATTTATGTACAAAAATTTGTGTGGGAATCACCGTGATTGTCTAAAGATTAACAGGGGCAGAGAAAGATTCCTGCCCTTGTTCTAATTGGTATTCTGGATTAGCTGCAATCTGTGAAGTGAATGCATCCTTCGAAATGGCCTTGTCATACAGTCGCAGCCTATGACCATTAGCAAATAATGGTGCGTGGTTCTCATCAATGGTGACCAAGCGGACTGTACCGTTGTTAAATACTCTTTCTATCAGATATGGACCCAAGCATCTTGTATGTAACTTACCTTTGAAGTCCCTTTTGAATCTTGAATCGTATAATAATTCCCAGTCTCCTTCGCAAAAGACTCGTTTTTTTATGAATCGATCGTGCCAGTTGGATCTCTGTTGCTGAATTAATACTGTCTGATCCGAAATAGCTAAACGTTTCTCATCAAGTTCATTCAATTGATTCAATCTACTCCTCTGGGCTTCAGTCACATCTAAGTTTACCTCCATAGCTGTCTTCAAGGTCTTGATTTCGAATTTGATGGGGAAGACAACGCTTTTTCCATACACCAAGTCATAAGGAGAGAAACCTGTAGTATTGCACCAAGTATTACGATATGCTCACAATGCTTCCAGAAGTCTATCAGCCCAGTCTCTATGATGGCTCCTGACTGTTTTGGTAAGAATAACTTCAATGAATTTGTTAGTGCTTTCCACCTGGCCATTGGCCCGAGGATGGTATGGCAAAGCTATTCGGTGCTGGATATGGTACTTCTATAGCAAAGCTTCAAATTTATGTGACCAAAACTGAGGACCTCCATCTGTAACCACTTCCTTGGGTACTCCAAAATGAGTAAATATTTCTCCATATAGGAAATCGATTACAACCTGGTCATTGGCTTTCACCAAAGCCACAACTTCTACCCATTTTGTCATGTAGTCGATACAGACTAAGATGTAGGCTTTCTTCCTAGAATGAGGGTTGATAGGGCCAACAAAATGTAAGGCCCATCTGTCAAAAGGTTCAACCACCAACTGTGGTTGAAGAGGCATTTGATCCAATATGTTAGGTTGGCCCATCCTCTGGCAGCTGTCACAAGATTGGACATACTTTTTCGCATCCCTGAAAATTGTTTCCCAATAACAACACATTCTTAGCACCTTATGACTTGTCCTCCTATTTGCAAAATGGTCCCCACATGGCTCATCATGGCAGGACTAAAGAATATGGAATATTTCATCTTCTCTTACACATCTTGTGATCTCAAGATCAGGTCCTGTGTAGAAGAGATGACCACCTATCCAGCAATACCTGGCACTTTGTTGAATGATTTTCCTCTTCTCTTTTTTTTGACAAATGTGCTAGAAGCTTCCCTGCAACCAAGTAGTTAGCGACATCTGCATATAAAGGGGAATGAGCTGAAACTGCAAATAAGTGTTCATCTGGAAAAGAGTCCTCAACATGAAGATTATCATCACTGTTAGTAAAACGAGATAAGAAATCAGCAACAACATTTTCTTTTCCAGGTCTGTCGATAATAGTAATATCAAATTCCTGTAATAATAACAGCCATCTAGTTATCTTAGCATTTGTTACAGGTTTATTCATTAGATACTTGATGGTTGAGTGGTCAGTGTGTACAAAGGTGGGATATCCAGTGATGTAGTGTCTAAATTTGTTAATGGAGTAGGAAATGGCTAAAAACTCCTTCTCTGTAACAATATAATTAAGTTCAACAGGGGCCAAAGTTTTTCTAATGTAATAGACTGCATAAGGTGCTTGACCATCCTGTTGTCCTAATACTACTCCAATGGCAGTGTCAGAGGCATATGAAGAAATGTGAAAAGGAAGGGCCCAATTGGGCCCCCTTAAGATGGGAGTTGTAGACAACTTCTCCTTAAGTTTAACAAACGCTGTCTGGCCTGCATCATTCCAAATAAATTGCACATCCTTTATTAACAAAGAAAACAAAGGAGAAGCAAGTTTGGAAAAGTTTTGTATAAATCTTCTATAATAACCAGCATGCCCTAAGAAGCTACGTACCTCTTTCTGTGTTCCAGGAGTGGGTATATTTTCAATTACCCCGATTTTGGAGGGATCTACCTGGATTCCATCAACAGAGATAAAGTGCCCTAGAACTACACCCTCGCTCATCATCATGTGGTACTTTTTAGTGCTCAAGGATAGCTGGGTTTGCTCATAGCGTGTTAATACCTTTTCTAAAGTTTTTAGTGCCTCTTCAAAGTCACTGGCATAAGGAGTAAAATCATCCATGAAAATCTCCATACTGTCATTAACCATCTCTGAAAAGATGCCAATCAAAACTCTCTGAAAAGTGGCAGGTGCATTACAAAAACCAAAGTGGAGTACTCTGTATGCAAAAGTACCCCAGGGATAGGTGAAAGTGGTTTTGTCTTGGTCTTTTGGAGCAATCTGAATTTGATTGTACCCACTAAAGCCATCCAAAAAGGAGAAGAATTTCTTCCCAGACAGGGTGTCCAGTACCTGATCAATGAAAGGCAAGGAGAAGTGGTATTTCTAAGTTGCCTTGTTTAATGCTCTATAATCTATGCAAACTCTCCACTTCCCATTCTTCTTGGGTACTATCACGAGTGGAGAAACCCACTCGCTGTCTAAGATCGGGTATATAAATCCTGCTTCCAAGAGTTTCTAAATTTCCTCTTTCACTATGTCCCTAAGGTTGGGGTTCATTATTCGTTGTGGTTGGCACACAGGACGGGAGTCGCTTTTGATGTAAATATGGTGAGTACACATATTATAAGGGATACCCTTCATATATGTGTACTCCCAAGCAAATGCCCCCTTATGTTTTTTTAAGAGAGTGATTAGACGTTCTTGTTCGTCAGGAGAAAGATTGGGATTGATATTCAACGTTTTTCCCAGCTCTATCTCATCTGGAACACTTTTTGAATTCTTCAGCACTGGAACTGTGTAAGTGTTACTGACTAATGTTTACTCTATAGTATTTTCTTGCTCTAATTCCTCTAGAGTATTATTTAGGATTTGATAAATTTGTTTGTTGACAGAAGTGGGCTCACTGATAAAACTATTGATGGCATCATCTTCTATTTCATCTTTGAAGGCCAAGGCTTTCCCTATTGTTAAGAGTGGCTGAACGCCTTCCTACTCTTCCAACTCCACCCATAATGGAGTTTCAGCTTTTAAACTAGGCCACGCTGGAGGATGGCAAGGTGAGGTTTTTTGTTTTGGTTCCATCTGAAATGGTCATAGACCCTGACTGACAGCTGATGCAAACATCTGCTGTGGCTAGCTAGGGTCTTCCCAGGATAAGCGGGTGTCCCACCAGCTACTACTTAGGCTGTAAAACCAAGAAGTCAATAGGGTATTCCCACGAGTCAACTGAGACTACAAGGTCATCCAAGATTCCCTCGGGTTTGATGGTGGACCTATCAGTGAGTTCTAGAATGGTAGGGGTTGGCCTGAGATTAGTGAGCCCAAGTTTTTGTACAGTTTCTATGGCCATGACATTAATGGCTGCGCCTAAATATACCAACACATTCGGTATCTGTGTGTTCCCAATATGCATGGTGACAGTGGGATTCCCAGGATCATCGTATTTGGCCAGAAGGGTTTTTCCCATTATCAGTTTGGATAGTTTCCCTATGACATGGATAGTGGGAGGGTCCTTAGATTTTCTACCTGTTTTTCTTACACATAGATCCCATAAATTTTTGGCAAATATAGGCACATCATGAGGGGCCTGCAGGAATAGAATTTTGACATAGAGGTTTTTTAACTCTCCTAAGGGGTTAAATTGAGGTTGTCCCATTGCTTTCTGTAATGTTAGTCTTTCAGGGTATGGCAGTTCTCTAATTGACTGTGTAGGCTATGTCTCAGTTGCTAATTCCTTTTGTGTTTCAGCCGGTGTCTTGGTAGGACTTTTAGCATCCTCAATAATGGGAATTGCTGCATTGGATGAGTACTGCTAATTCATACTCTCTTTAGACACATAGGATGGAACATCTTCGATGACTAAAGGTTCTACTACTCTCCCTAATCGTAGGCGTATATCATTACAAAAGACGAGAGTAGTGGAATAAGTGGGCATGTTGGCAGTCTCAAACTGGTGGACTACTTTATTGTTTGGGTTGGGGTTAGGTTGAGTAGGTAGCTGAGGACGTATATGCATATGAGGTGTAGCATTGTTATGAAGTTGCAACTGCGGCTTCTGGTACTGTTGGTATGGATGAGGATACTGTTGAGGAGGGTATTGTGATGTGGGAATTGTTGATGTGGAAACTGTTGAGGAGGAAACCGTTGAGGAGGTCGGTTATGAGAAAAATGGCTTCCTGGATGGGAGTTCCTCCACCCCGAAGACCATGAAGTCTGTTGGTTTGGTGGATGTGTCCACGGTGTCCAGGAGTTGAAATTATGCATATGAGGCTGAGAAGGATGCCATTGATGGTTCGAATAAAGTGAAGGGAATTGTGTATTCATGTGATGCATATTATTCCAGCTATTCATATTATTGAAAAATGGGGGTAAGTCTGGATTCATACCTTGGTTTCGAGGTTGCCAAGGCTTCTTCTGGGCAATAAAGTAGGCTAGTTCCACATCCGGAGTTGATGCCTGCAGAACTGCCTTCACTTGAGGTAGTGAGGGACATTCCTTCATATCATGGTTCAATTCACAGAGATGGCATACTTCCACCTTATCAAGTGGACACTCCTTCAGGGGGTGCTTCTTCCTACATTTGTGGAAAAACACATAGAGTGTTAGATATTCTACTGCTTGCTTCTGCTTTTCCTTTAGGACATATATTTCTGAGGAGATGGAGCTCATCATCCCTGTCTCGAAGTTCTCGGGAAGGTTTCCTATTTCTGCTCGCGTGGCTCCCCTAGTGTATGACTTCTGTGATCTGTCGAAGACATCACGTTCTAATTTATCTCATTTGTTGGCTCTGGAGGATCCTCTGGAATATCTTTTGCATAATTCAACAATATTCTCAAAGGGTTCTTTTGAAATGTCCTCCTTTCCCAGCAAATTCAACATTCCTAGGAAATCTTCTCTCATCCCTTGAAGTAGAATTATCTTAAGCACATCTAACCCCATAGTGTTCTGACCTACCCTCTGTACATTGTACAGAATCCTTTCAACAAAATCTTCTAGGCTTTCCTCATCCTTCTGTACCATCTTAAACAGTTCCTCTCGCTTGTCTTTAGTATTGCAGTACTCCTGGTACTTTTCAAGGAATACCTGTTTCATCTGATCCCAGGAAGTGACAATTTCACCACCGAGGCTCATGAACCAACATAGGGCATTATCCTTCAAGGTGGCTGGGAAAATATTTAACTTCTGTTCACTGGAAGTGTAGTCATAGCTATTATTCATGTTTTTATCTACTTTGTTCTCTCTCTACTTCTCCTGATCTTCCCACTTCTTGTGGAGCTGTGCTCACTCTTCTTTTGTTACCTCCTTCCCGTTAATGTGGTAAACCACTTCTTGGTCACTTCCCATAGCACTGGCTCTGTCCTCGTCTGTAGGGACACCAAATGGTGTCACAGCTCCTCTTGTGTTCTCCACTGTGGCAACTGATGCTGCCACTCCAGCAGTAACCGGGCTCCTTCTGACAGATGATTCTTGATGGCGAGCTCTGGTAGAAGAATTGGTACTATCAACCAGATCGTCAATGAATGTCCTTCTTCCCAATGTTTTTTTTCTACCATGACCTCGACCACATGCAAAGTTAGTATTCTGGGGAGTTTTGGGGGTTTCTGGAATATCATGCCGAGTCCTCCTCGTATTCATACAACCCAAAACATGCAAGCTTGGAAATTATTGAAGAAAAATGAATAGATGCAACTACTATGGTGTCTAATAATTATCTTCCAAGACAACGACGCCAAAATGTTGGGACCTCTATATGCTAGTTAATTAAAACATAACATGCAGAAGGCTCAATATAAATTGTCAACCCAGGGAAGTCTTTTATTTCAAAGATAATTTGCACTGTATATGATTAAACACTAAGTAGCCGATACTCTGAATAAATTGCCCTACTTATCTGTTCAGTCAAATTCTTCCCATCATTAATCTAATTGAAATCATCTACCTAAGAATTAAGAATTATAATGACCTTCCTACAACTCCAATCCAGGGATGGACAAAACATGAAATAACCATCTAGACTTACTTTTGCAGAAAGTTAAATCCTAAATTACTAGACTACATGAATATCCATCAAAACTAGTTACTTCAATCTTTAATTTAAGAACTGAGAATACATGAATTGAACTGACAAGTATGATTGCAATCTCACTAAATTAACACAATCCAAGGAAGACAAGTAAATGGAAAGAAACTGGGGATGAGCCTGATTGTTACAGCTACCACACAATTGCATAAATGGAAATTAACCTACACAGTCGACTAGCACACCACACCGCTGCAGCTTACAGGAAATGTAAATATAGATCATTCAAGGAAGCACACAATAAGTTCATTACTGTTGCAACTACTGTAAAAGAATGTAATTACCAAAACATTCACACCACACAACAGAATAACTTAAATTCCTAATTAACTCGACGATATCTGTAGGAAGGCAAGCCTAGCCTTCAAACAGAGACTCTGAAAGCTAACACAAGTTAAACGCCGAGATCTGAAGATTCGCACTCCTTGTATTAAATGGTAGGATGAAGCAGTTGCTGTTACAGTTTATACAATAGATTAATAATTTCCCAACCCCTGGCTCGGAATAGTTTCCAATATTTATACATTCACAATCGTAACTTCTATCCACTGATATCGGGCAGCCATGAAGATCTCTGATCTTCAGGCTGCCCCATTTACGATACGCTGTTACAGCTGTGGGAAAGATAGAAGCAGAAAATATAGGAAGTCTGTTACTCGAGCCAGCAATGAGATAACAAGATCAATCTAGAATATGCTCTGTCATTTGTAGCTACCCTCGAGCAACGGCGCGTTGTTGCATCTGAATTTGTTGCAGCCAAGTCTGTTGCATCCACCCTTGTACAACTTGCATGGAATATTAACCTTTGACTATGTCCCTTATATAGAGATGGAATCGATAGCGATAAACTTCACAATGAATGTCCACCTCTCTCTTGACTCGTTCAGCCTGCTACACCTGTATCCTTTACATCTCGAACTATCTTTATAAAATCACCATATGTTAGCATAATCCAAGATATAGAGTCCTGATTACAACAATCATACGTATTAATAAGATAAAACAATAATTAACCATACCTGTATGGATTGAGGGATCAAGTGAAGGAAAACATATGTTTGGTGCATATAATTGAGTAAGATAAGGCAAAAAGGGGTAAGTAAATGTGGTAAAAAATGGGTCACTTTTGGGCCCAACACTACTCTGGGACATGTTCACTGCTGAAATTGTTGGTGCATGCTTTGAACGGATTGCCAATCATAGTGAACCCACTGGTTTCCTCCTTTCCATTCCTTGATAGGTACTCTCCTTCCCCGGGGACCCTCGAGCTCGACGGGGCTAATAATATGTGTCTAGCAACGAAAATACAACACCAGGATGTTGCTGGGAGGATTCCAACCCTACTCACATTGTATTGAACCACACTCTTGCACAACCACCTTAGAGCCACCAAAATGGTTCCGACTCAAAATTATGGCAGGATCGAAGAAGAATATGGAGCTCACTCGTTCTTCCTTTTATTTAAGTTTTATTAACCATTTTCATTAATTCTCATGCATCTCATGCATCACTTTCATTTTAACTCTTTAGTTTACTTACTTACTTACTTAATTAATTTTATTTACCCACCACTTTTTAGTTATCTTTGGTTCTCTCATTCTTTTTCGATTAGTTAGGATTTTAGTTCAAGTTCCTTAATTTACTCGGTTAACTGATTTCTTAATTTAGTTTTATTTCAGTTTATTTATTTATCATTATCATTTTTAATTTAATTTCATATATCATATTTTACTTAAAGTTCTTTATGATCAATTTATTATCTCCCTTAGTTCAAATAGATGTTGTTTACCATCGCATTCTCGTCGTGACCATAATTATCAAGGTGTTATGCTTCCAGCATGCCCTTCTGATAATTCCCATAGGCACTAAGCCAATGTTACCTCTGTTCCCATACCCTTTGAAGAGTCAGGTGGTTAATGGGGAATAAGGCTGAATCCTTATTGCGCCCCCCTAGTAATAATCTTCATGAGTGACTAAATCGCGGCCTACCCTCATGACACACACATCTAATGAACTGGAGTTTTCCTCACTCTATTCAAAGTTCAGTGCACCATCTAATTTTCTAGACTTACATGTATAATTTTTCAGCCCCGTCACTTGATGTGGGTCGATTGGAAACCGTATCCCATCACCTGCACATATAATAACTCATGCATCAAATCTCATAAATAAGATTTCAACCATAACAAAAACATCAATCGACCTCAACTCTCGAGGTTTCCCAACTCATCCAGAGTCCATGCATGCTAGTGCATCAAACATATCACAATTCAATCATATTATAAACAAGATTGATATCACTTGGCATAGTTTTCGACTCAGCTAGAGTCTTTGCATACCGATGCTTTCTTGCATTTCATGTACCTTCCTTTCTTGTCACACTCGATAGACCATCAGAGTACATGCTACATAGTCATTCAAAAAAATTATACGACTTTAATCAGTGTTGATAACTTCACATGATTTTCATTCCCAATTTAAAATCATAATATAACTGCATTCATAATTGACCAAATGTCGACATCATTTTTATAATCATAATTTTACTCATCAATATGTCAGATAATTCTTCATAGGCCATATCTCATCAATAATGCATTGCTTCTCACATGTCCAGGTCATCCGAAACCAGAGGCCCTCAAAAATACGTCCATACAAAATTTTTAGATCTCAAATAAACAAAGAGTTGAGTCATTCATCATCGGAATGCCCTCAATCAATAGTTATTCTTATCTCAAGAGTGAGGGTAAAAACAAGGTGTTACATACACCCCTACTTCAGGAAATTTCGTCTTGAAGTTCTAGAATAAGTATGGATACTGTCTACGTATTTTTGATGCGTCCTCGTAGGTAGCAGTATTGGGACTATATATATCCTTGATGTTAGCTCCTCATATAGGAATAAAAACATGCTAATTTAGCCAAAGCCATCAACCATCATACCATAATATCAAATCGTCACATCAATTATATTACAGAATGATTTCATTCAATTTATTTTGCTATCCCTAAGTGGGGCATTACATACTCCTCTTTAGGAAACTTCGCCTTGAAGTTAATTCTTATTGTATATTCAATGCTAGAGTCACTTTTTCTTCACTTTCAAGTCTTTATCCCATTATACTATATTTTCATTGAATATCATGGCTATAAGTACTAGTAGCTATACTATCATTGATTTTATGTTTTCTCCAACAATGATCCAATCACATTCTCACTAATTCCATGGTAATCTCATGTCATAGAATCCTGGTAATATTTTCAATAATTCACCAGTGTTTTCGCATAATCCAGTAATACTTTTCAATAATTGTCAATATTGACTCAGAATTCCAACACTTCCTAGTATCCACAAAGACCCGCAATATTTACTTTTACTGTAGTTTATATCTCCTCAATAGAAACACAATAGTTACCCAATCGACTTTTAGCACAAAAAAAATCCAAGTAGGAATTCAAATCTATTTGACTATCCTCTCTTTCAAGGAGAGAAGGTATACACTCCAATAAATTATAGCTAGGTAAGTTACAATTATGAATCTACAAATCAATTATGTCTATTACATAGCCAACAATCAATTCCTAAGCTACTCATCACTCTCATAAGGCTTCTTCCAAACCTAAAGCTATTAATAAAATTGACTCTCAATTTAGATATCATTCCAACATGTCGGGTTTTTGTGACTTAAATGATGGTATTAAATTAAATTTACTAGTCATATATTTAGTATCGTTATTCCCAAGTTAGGGGGCTCATCCTGTCCTTACCTTATTTTATCATTTCCATGGCCATATGATCACTTCAGCATACTTCCCCAATCACATCCTGTGTGCCTCAATAGTCTCATTGAGTCCTGTCTTGCAGACTAGTCACCTTTTCATTAGGAAATCATCATATCAAGTACTAAACCTCATTTTTTTTAGCTCATTACTTAATCATATCCATATTTTGTTTGATGAGAATCATCACTATTTAACCTTTTTGGCACTTGGTAGCAATTTTGGCAAAAAGATCCTTTCATGTCTTGCGTAGGTCCAAATCACTATAACAATTATAAAAATACTAATCACTCTTTGACTGAATTTTATAATTACGTTATATTAATCATTCCATTTTACTACCTTCAACTTCAATTATTTTCAACAACATCTATTCAACAATAACTAGAGTTATTCTTATTCCCTACAACTCTATCTGTAGCCTCAATTGTGGAGCTTCTTTCCTTGCAATCTTCTACTTACTATATATGATACTTCTTTCTTTGACCCCAATATATGCAAGGGGACATCCACCCACTTGAAGAAATTCACAATCTCCTAACACAAAGGAAAAATGAAAAGAGCACATGGGCTCTAAATCGACACACACAAGTTATCAAAGCAACAAGAATTTAAACTCACAAGCACAATATGGATTTGCTCAAACAGAGATTCATTAAACTTAATAAAAATTTCAAATTCAACATTTAAAGTGTCTCATAGGATTTACTACACTCTTGTTAAATCTCAAAATTACTCTTTCAGGTTATACCCACCACACCTTCTTCTTCCATTTTCATTTCAATTCAATTGATCACTAATATCTTTTGTTTCTATAAAATGATCTTGCAAAGATTCAAACTCCTTTTTAATTAAAAATAACCGTAGACAACTCTAATTCATATAATGTCAACTTTGTTGTCCAACGAGCATATAAATTCCAGCTTTATATAATAATAATAATAATCTATTTTTAACCTCTAAGCGGTGATTTAAATGCTAAAGTCTACAGAGGTGTACATACACTACCCCCTATAAATTTAGATCTATGGCCTTCTAAGAAAAAACACATGTTCTTAACTATTAGACCACTCATGCTATATAAATATTCATTAAAAAGAAAAAAACATTCTAAACCCATTAATATCTACTATTAACTAAGTAAAGTGATAACATCTTTGTAAAATAATATCAGCTTTTTCTATTATACATATGTTAATCCATTAAATACAAATCCATAAAAAGAATTAAACAATTTTAACTATTTTGTTTTCTGACCTTTATATCCATTAAAAAGGTTGCCCTGTAAAAAACAAAGAGGGAGTTTCGCAGGAGTTAACAGTCCATATAAGAATGAAAGTAACAGTTTAAAACAATTCAATTGGCTTTTGAGGGCATTGGTGGGCAAAAACGAACTCAGTAACAATAGTGCACCAATCTAACTTGCAGTTACCATAAGCACTATAGACATCTATTTGATTTACTATGGTTTAGCATCACTCCTCAAGCAATGATAAAAACAAAATTGAGCGACTTAACTGTAATAACGAAATACACAGGCATAGACTGGTACTGATTTGTGTTAAAAAAATAAAAATAAAAAGGAACAGATAGGTAAAATCAGATACACGTTGTAATCATAAGATGCTCTGACGTTGTGCCAAGAGCAATGTGAGTTGTCAAGTATGGAAACATTGGTATTTGGGTGAGTGGAATACATGCAAGTTTTATTTTAAAACATACTCAATCAGGCATGGAATTTCCCAGTCTGCAGAAACATTTCTCCACTTCTCCAATATCAAATATCAAATCCCTCTGTAGGCTCATCCTTAATTGCACGAAGCTCTTCATTGGTTTCACGAGAAACCGCTCTTATTTTCTCTTCATTGTAAGAGATGCATGGCAAAATTGCTCCCAAAATATCAACATAATAAGCAACTAGCTAGTCTCCCCCAAGCTTAACAAACTCATTCATCCAGGTGATGGATGTCAACCGAGTAAACTCATATGCAGAGGCAGCTCTTAGTACTAATATCTCAGCCATGCACCCATAATCCACTGATGGAGAGTCTTTTATCTCTTGTAAAAATTTTGAGAGTGCAGAATCCCCTTGTTGCCGTATCTCATGGCTAGAATCACTTAGCATATTAAAGATACCATCAAGAAAGTCTCAAAGAATCCCAACATATCAATGTCGGGAACACTATCCAAAACAGTAATCCATCCACTTGCGCTCCTTAAAAGTGGTATAAAACTCCTTAATGCTGAACCAATGTCCTTAACCAGACAATCTAAAAGATGTGCAACACTTTGAACATTAGCATCTGAATACTTACAATGTTATAAAGGGATTCACAGGAATAATAACGGACCCTGCTATCGTGATAAAAAAAAAAGAGCCGGGTGACCAGCTTCTGATACCAAACTAACAGTTGCTACAGCCAAACCTATTAAACCGCCTAGATTCTTTTTTTTCATGCAATACATATATTCAAAACTGAAATGTATTTTGAGATCTGCACAATGAGGCATCCGAAACGTTTTTACAGATCTACATATTGGATTTGAGAGCATTTAAATATAGATTCCAACGTTGAAGTGAATAATACAATTTCTTGACACAGATCTTTGTTCAATCCATACATCGAATACAAGAGCACCTAACTGATAATAATCAACATCTATTTGTGTGCAGTGGGAGCCCTTATAGCCAAGTATTTAACCGAGAATTAGTTCCGTTTTCTCCTTTAATTTTAAAACAGATATAACAACAAATAATCAACCTCATTTTGGACAACGCATCTAGTAACCACGACGAATCCTATGTAATCTACAATTTACTTGACCGATACGTCTGCAGATTTCAAGAATTTCCTGCATACCTCAGAATACTCAGATCTACACCATCGACCTTGTAATTTACACATTAGTACGAGGGTCTATAATCTAATATCTACGTTACTGATGCCAGGCTCCCCTTCTAGCAGTCTTTAGAGAGACTGATATCCAAATTAGTCGGTCCCTCCAGCATGAAGAGCGGACTTCAAACCTTCCGTGAATTGGATTTCATAAGGATTTCGCTCCCATCTCTAGCAATTAACTTACCTCCTAGTTCATTGGCGAAATGAATTGTCAATCGTAAGATCAAGATCGACGGTGGATTTCAAATATTATAAGGCGGATTTCATCAAATATCGCGCCCGTTAGGATTTTCTTTGTCTGCACAACTTCTCCCTACGAAATAGCTCACATCCGTTGATCTGTTTCGGGATCAAACTCGTCCATTGATCTCAATATGTCTAAACATGAGTCACCTCACATGGTGAAACTTGGGGATGATTATCAATACCCCATAAAAGGGAGTGGAGAAACTTCATACAAGCTTGACTTTAGGAAATATTTAAAGATGAAGGATGTGCTATATGTTCCAGGATTGAAGAAGAATCTTCTCTCCATTTCTGCACTAGATGCAAAAGGGATTAGGGTTTATTTTGTCGATGGCCAAGTTTTGATGTGGCCCAGAGGAAAGACAATAGAGGATGCAACAGTGATTGGAGAAGAAGACAGAGGCTTGTACAAGCTAAAGATACAGCCTGACCAATAATTGGTTCATGAGTCAATTGAACCAAGTGAACTATGGCACAGAAGGCTTGCGCATGTGCACTACAGAGCACTACCAATGGCAAGCAAAGCGGTCTCACTATTGCCAAACATCCAAGCAAAGCATGAAGCCATTCACAAAAGATGTGGACAAGGAAAGAATGTGAAGAAGACATTTCCCAGTCGTGAGAGCAAGGCCAAAGGAATACTGGAGATAGTACACTCATATGTATGTCGACCCATGTCTTCTACCTCATTAAGCAGGTATGTGTACTATGTTTCCTTTATAGATGATTTCTCATGTAACACTTGGATATATTTCTTAAAAGGGAAAAGTGAAGTTTTCAGTAAGTTCAAGGAATATAAATCCTTGGTAGGGAACTAAACCGATAGGAAGATCAAGACTCTACGGTCAGGTAATGGTAGAGAATTCACCTCAGAAGAATTCAAGGAAATCTGTAGAGAATATGGGATTAAGAGATAGTTGAGCACTCTGTACAATCCTCAATAGAATGGGGTTGCAGAATGAAATAAATGAACCATCATGGAAGTAGCAAAAGCTATGTTGCATGACCAGGAGGTAGCAAGAACAACTATGCACAGTAGGGCAGAGGTAGCAAGAACAACTGTGTATGTATAGAACTGTACTCCTCATCGAGTACTTGACAATAAGACTCCTGAAGAGACTTTCTCGAGAGAGAAAGCATAAGTCAACTATCTGAGAATATTTGGCTTCCCAGTGTACATACATATCCCAAAGGAGAAAAGGACCAAGATTGATCCTTCTGGGAAGAAGGGTATATTCGTAGAATATAGTGACACATCTAAGGCCTATCGTATATACTTCCCAGGATTCAAGAATATCGACATCAGTAGAGATGTAACTTTTGATGACGTCTCGACATACTTCAGATCCAGGAGGACACCTATTCAGGAGGTTGAGGAACCTGAAGAGACGAGAGTCCGAGATACGGAAATTGGAGAAGCAATTCTAGAGGACCATGAAGATCATGACATGACAGAACTACAAGAGCCGGTAGAGACATTCCTTGAGAAGGACTCACACAAGAGGAACCCAACATGGGCACGAGAGCTCATACGAAAAGCTGAAAGGCATGGCGCTCCAGAAGGAATACATAGAGAGAGAAAAAGGGAATAGCCTTACAATAGCTAAGTAGCTCTGTTGTGTGACATCATTGACAGAGAACCTTCCACCTATGAAGAGGCTACAAAAAAGAAAGAATGGAAGGATGCTATGATCGAGGGATATCATTCGATCACGAAGAATGACGTTTGGGAGATAGTTTCGAGACCGAAGAAGAAGTCTGTCGTGACTTCGAAATGGATCTACAAGATCAAGCATGTTGCAGATGGAAGCATCACGAAATACAAGGAAAGGTTCGTAGCACGAGGCTTCTCACAGAAAGGACTAGACTACGAAGAGACATTTGCACCCATGGAGAGGTACACTTCCATTAGGACCATAATTGCATTGGCAGCAACTATGAAGTGGAAAATACACTAGATGGATGTCAAGACAACGTTCTTGAATGGTGTAGTCGAGGAGGAAGCGTACGTGGATCAACCACTGGGATTCGAGACACATGACATGAAGACCCATGTGTGCAAATTGAATAAGACCTTGTACGGATTGAAACAGGCACCAAGGACATGGTATGATAGGATGGATAGCTTGCTGATGAGCTTAGGATTTACCAAGGGTAAATCGGATTCCAACCTTTACTTCAAGGTTGAAGATGAAAGATCAATGATGCTCCTGCTATATGTCGATGACTTGTTTTTGATAGGAGAAGAGGAACTCATTAAAGATGCAAGGAGGAGACTTGCTATAGAGTTCAAGATGAAATACCCAGGTATGATGCACTACTTCTTAGGAATGGATATGTGGCAGTGTGCAGATGGGATCTTCCTTGGTCAAGAAAAGTATGCAATGGAGATTCTGAAGAGATTTAGAATGGTGGACTACAAGGAAATAGCCACACCTATGACATCTAACTTGAAGCTTCTGAGTCATGCTTCATCTGAGTCGGTTGATGCCATGATGCATCATAAGATGATTGGCTCATTGATGTAACTGACTAATACGAGACCAGACATATGCTTTGCGGTGAACACTCTGAGCCAGTTCCTGACGAATCCGAGACATGTTCACCAGATAGTTGCAAAGCATGTATTGAGGTACCTAAAAGGTATAGTGGATTATGGGCTCAAATATGATGCAAATCAAAAGATTAACCTGGATGGTTATGTTGATTCAGATTGGGCAGGTAGCGCCACTGACAAGAAGAGCACCTCAGGTTGCTACTTCAGTTTTGGATCTAGCATGATCTCCTAGTTCAACAGGAAGCAGTCATGCGTGGCGCTGAGTACAGCCGAGGAAAAGTATGTTGCCTCTTTCTCAGCTAGTTGAGAGCTAGCGTGGCTTCGAAAGCTACTGTCTGACTTGTTTGATCTCTATTTGGATGTCACTTGTATCTTCTACGACAATTAAAGTTGTGTGAAGCTGTCGAAAAACCCCGTGTTCCATGACAAGTCGAAGCACATCAAGATCAAGTTCCACTATATCAGGGATATGGTGCAGAGAGAAGCAGTGAAGCTCCAGTACGTGGCAACAAACGAGCAGATAGCCAATGTGTTGACTAAGCCTCTAGTGAGAGTAAAGTTCGAGTACTTCAGAGAAAGACTTGGTGTGATCCAGAACGAGACCTCTCGAAAGAGGGAGTGATGTGTTCTAGCATAGATGGAGAGACAGGTAGTCTGAGCATAAGATCCCAACGAAGATCGTAGGTTGCTCAAACGTAATTAGTCATGTAGTTTATCCTTGGATGTAACAAAGTACTGGTGAAGCTCGCAAGATATCCTTGGATGTAATTAGTCCTCATATGTTTCTATGCTAGAAATTGCAAATGCATAATATCTCACATGCGAAATGAGACAGGTTGTCCGAGCGAGAAAAATATTGGTGAAGAAAGATGCTTGGACGTAATCAGTCTTGTAGGTTGTCCTTGGAATTAATCAGTCTTGGCGAAGCTCATAGGTTATCCTTGGACGTAATCAGTTCTGTGACAGGTTATTCGAGTACAAATATGAGCCATGGCGAGGTATGCAGGTTAGTCAAATGTAATATGTTATGTGGGTTGTCTGAGTGTAAAAGGATTCCTGGCATGGTACATAGATTACTCAGATGTAATACGCCCCGAAGGTTGTCTGAACGAAAAAGATCCTGGATGCAAGTTTTTTAGATTTAGTAAGTCCTTGAGCTTGACCTAGAACGTAAAAGTACTGATGTAGCAAGTTGTTTAGCCATAATCAGTCCTTACATATATATCTATATATGTGTGTGTTCCCATGTTGAAATGATTAGGTCATGAAGCACATGAGGTGCACCTAGGCGGTTCTCCTTTACTGGTAGAATGCAGGCTGACCGTGGATGCTCTGTGTGCTTTGTTTTGTTTTGTGCAGGACAAAAGAGATGATCTGGATAGGACGAGATGAAGGTAGAAGACACAGGTTATTGCCTTGGAAATGTAAAGAAGGTCCTGGACAGTCCCTACGAGATGGATTGCTCGAGATGTGATCAAGACCTAGGCCTACATCCAACATGAAAAAAGGGTTGGCTCTGTAGAAACTTCCGATGACAGATAGTACTATTCGATGATCAATAATAAGAAGATGATGGCAACAACTATGATGATGACTCTAAGACTCCATGATAATGATTCTGGGATGAAGAATTGACTAGATGTGTTGATGATTGTGGAAGAGAGAATACATTCCTAGTTAAGAGGGAGTGTTGATGTATTTGTAACTTCAGAAGATATTCTGATGTATATTATCATTATATGTTGTTGTACCTCCATTGGAGATGTGTTTACCTACTTGCGAGATGTCTTAATTGTGTCTAGACCTTGAGGTACAATCTTCATTGTAAGTTGGGGCAATAGTCCCTAGTGTAACATCATGTAATGTGTATTTGAACTCTCTCTAGGAGAAGTCGACCTTGTTAGGGAGACAAGTCGACCCCAGTCATGTGTTTGGTTAGTCACTTGATTAGTATAAATAGGGAGGCACCCTCCCTCATTTATACACACCTCACACTCTCAAGTTCGCATGAGAGAGGAGAGACAAAGGGAGGAGATATATATCATTGTTGTATACGTATTATCACTAGTTTTGATCATCTTACTATTCTGAGGAAATTTGTGGGGTTTTCCCCTTTATGGTTTCCCCGATGAAAATCTTGGTGTCTTTTGTATCTGCTATATCTTATGCATCTTGTTGTACTTGTTATTCTTTTAGAAAAAGGTCCTAATTAAGCTAATAAGATCTAGAAAAACTAACAGCAGGAAAAAGGCATAGTCACGTTGGGCACACAATCACACTGAGCATGGACACACAGTCATGCTGACAGAAAAGAGACACGATCATGCTAGGCACACAGTCACGCTGAGCAGGAAAGAGACACGGTCACATTGAGCATGGACATAGAGTCACACAGACAAGAAAGACACGCGGTCACGCTGGGCACACAGTCACACTAACAGGAAAGAGACACAATCATGTTGGAGGAGGAGAGACACGATCACGCTGGCAGAAGGGGTCACGGTTAACAATAGTAAAATAGTTCTTGATGCCAAACCTAGTTAAATGAGATACGTCTACTTGGATAATCACATTGAAGGATAACAATTGCTTTTATAAGGGTCTTAACTTTTAGGGTGTTAGCCAATAAAACATAAAATACAATTAGGTTGACTTAGAATAGGTACCTAAGGTCCTAATGGTCTTATAAAATAAAACCATAAAATAAATTGCTCCAATGGTCTTATAAAATAAAGCCATAAAATAAAATTTGACTTAGGATAGTATACCAATGGTCCAAAAAATAAAAAACCATAAAGTAAAAGTCATCATACCAAAAGTACACACAATAAGAGCGTTAGGACCAAGTAAGATAAAGGACCATAAGTCAACCAAAGGGGGTCACAATAAGAAGGTAAGACAACCCTCATATCCACAAGATCAAGGTGTACCATAAAGGTGGACAAACAACTCCTTTTACCTATAGGACCAACAATACCAAGGACTCTAATCTTCTCTCTCTCTCTCTCTCTCTCTCTCTCTCTCTCAAGGTACATTGTTTCATATATTTTTATCATCACTATATAAGGTGAAGATCCAAACAGGATGATGTGATCCTTTGGTCCTCAATACCGCTCCTAAGGGTTAGGTGCTAGCGACATCATCAAGGGGTGGCTAGTCCCTTGAGAAACAACCTAGTAATAAAAAAATAGAAGAGAGGAAATCACACATCATCATCTCGGTCTACTTGACAAAGATTCACCTAGTTAACTGACCAAGAGTTCTCCTGCAGGAACTTCTTGGTCCCAAACCAAGAATCTTCCTAGTCCCAGACCAAGAGTCTCTATCTCAACTTGCAAAATCTGCTTGGACATTGTGTCCAAGAAACTGTATGGTCCTAGACCAGAATACCCTAGAGACATATAGGGGCCCTAACCATATGTTAGGGACTTTTCCACGGCATCAACCTGCTTGGTCCCAGACCAAGAACCCCAAGAGACTACTAGGGGCCCTAGGGTACCTTCTAGGGTCTTACTCTGCCCTCGTTAACTAACCAGGGTACCATCCTCCCTGAGAATGGGTCTTGCAGGTACGCTAAATTTAACAATAAGAGAACAAGAATACTTGTAGAATTATGAAAATTTTCAGCCGTACAGGTCATTTTGAGAAGGGCACACCTGTCATGGAGGGGCACTGTTGCCACTCCTGACTGGCTTGCATGTGCCAAAGCCCAAAATTAGACACACTGACCCGATGGAAACTATGAAAAGAGAAACCACTGTCACCACACTCCTCTCTTCCTCGCTTCAGGTTGGCTCTTCTCCAACTCAAGGGAGGTTTCCCTAAGGTTAAAATCACTAAGGCAGGAAACAATGACGGACAAGGTGAATAGAAGAGGTTCCTTAGAAAAATGGTTGTAGTATAATAGGTAAATTGAATGGTTGATGAAAGGAGGGAAAGATCAAACCTCACTAATGTACCAGTGCCGATATACCTGAAGAGAGAAATGGAGTCAAGGGAGAACCCATTACATTTGAACAAAAAATCCAATGGCATCAACCGATGGCACTCTGAAATTTGGCCTTCTTGTCGGATTTTACAGATAAAATGCATTTTTTTGTTTTTTTTCATAATGGATCGACACCCGTTGAAGTTTCGACACCAAATAGATAGTGTCGTTGGATTTTCAACACGAAATGGCAATTATATATATATATATATATATATATATATATATATA
>LPNX010845651.1:0-13332 GCA_001517045.1 Pseudotsuga menziesii
CAATATTTATATAGAGAATGCTTTAGGACAAATAAGCATTCATAAGAACACACACTCAAAATCTTAGAACTGTATTGTAACTCATAAGTTAATGGTTTAATCATTTCATTAATTATCAAGAGTACACATACATCCATATTTTGCACTCTAGTTCGCACTTAGCCAACTCACTGCTTATTAGGTTAATAGAATTATATTTATAACCTCGCTACCTAGCATTGTCTTTATTTTCTGCAATAGAGTCAAATGTCTACCATCCATTTCATTCTCACATGCTTCACTATTTATATTTCTCTACAACTCTTTGTCTACGTAAAATTTGATTCAACTTCCATTTGAGTTAGATGTGTCATTATCTACTTGGGTACCTTTCATCTTCCTTCAGTGCAGCCCCATGCTTTCTTCATGTTTCACTTCTCATGCACAAACCCTTGCAACTATTTTTCACATGCTCTCACACATTAACACCGTGGCTATTTCAATCAATAAATATTTGAAAAACTTTCTTAATTACTTTTGTATGACACATTTATTTTCTATAATTTCTTCTCGTAATTTAGGCAACCTATTTATGTTGTTCCAACTAATTTCTATATGCTCTCGCACATGAGCTTTATGGTAATTTCAATCAACAAATCATTGAATTTTTTTCTCAATTAATCTTATGTGTCATGTTTATCTTATGTAATTTCCCCTACTTATTTTTGCAACCTATTTGTGTTGTTCAACACATTTTATTTCTCAATTTTTATTTAGTAAAAGTATTTGTATTTTTATCTCCTTTTTTCAACAATCTTATTTTTTAATTTCATTTTCATAAGATTTTTTTCACTTTTACTCTCATATTTTTCACATAGTATATTTTTAATTTCCATCAAAATTTGTTATTAATGCTTTCTCCTGTCTCATCCTCTATGTTTCAATTATTCTTGGAAAAAAATCTTTATTAGAAAATGTTCCCAAATCCTTAAAATTCTACTGTTTGACTTATTGTTCCAAGATTCTAATGTTTGACTTATTGTTCCAAGATTTTAATTTGTTTGATATATCTTCTAGATGTGCACGTGAATGATTTCCATGCTACACTTTATTTCTTAGATGAAAAAACATATAGTTTCTCTTTTATGTCTTATTAGTGTTTCGTTGTGATGGATTGAGGTTGGTTCAAACATATGTCTTTTTATGCGATAGTTTTTTTACTTAATTGAGATACCCTTCTTCTAGAAGCTTAAATACCTACTTGATTTCGTTCACCTTATTTTGTTCGCCTTATTGATGTTTTAGGGGAATAAACTTCATTTTGAGAAATTATGTTTTAGTTATAATTTTAGTTTCCTTTGAGTCATACCTTTTGGAAAGAAGTTTCCAGATGCATATGATAAAAAAACTTAAATAGAACACAATTTATATCTTCATGGTACCAAAGTTGTGTTTAACTCCTTCCACTCCCACGTGAATTTTATCTAGAATACCTTTTGTGAGATTTATATATAAATGCATATTGGAGAAAAAATGATATTAATACTTCTTCTGATTTCTTGGATCACAATAGTAAACTTTCCCATTGCATTATTAATGGTCAAGAGGATCTTCTCATTCTACTATTTATGAGGGAGATTGTGAATTCTTATTCAAATCAACACCTTTGTTGATTAATTTGTAAACAAGTAGAAGGAAGGCTTCCATGGATTCAAAGAGAGGCTAGTTATGTCCATAAAGTAAGATTTTAAATACAAGTATTGTACAAATTTACGATTTTATTTTTAAAAAGGATGCATAATAACATCTACATACTAATTCAAAACTACATGAATCTCATTGTTGAGATTATGCTAATGGAGCGTTCGAATGTTGTGTTAAATTTTTTGTCTTCGACGCTTTGACCACATCACATGGTGTAATCGAAATGTCGAGAAGGAAAAAACTATAACACAACATTCAAGCCTCCCTTTTATGAACCATTATAATGCATGAAGCAATCTTTAAAGTAGTTTGTGTTGGTTAGAGGTAAGGGCGAACACTTTTTCAATCTCTAGAGACCATGTTGTAGTAAAAATATTTAATGTAAGAATTATCAAATTCAAGTATTGTTGTAGTAAAACTCACTTTAGCATAAGATCTATAAAATTCAAAGAACCCGAGGCTATTATTAGATTTGTATAATTTGAATTTGAGTCATTGACATGATGATGCCATATGTCAAAAAATCTTTTGACATAATAACTATAAAATTCAATGAACTTGAATGTATGATTATATCTTTGTGTCCATCAAAGTTTGAACTTGAGTTATTAACATGATAATGCCCCATATCAAACATTAATCATTCTCAAGTAGACCATGAGAAAGACATTCTTAAATCGATTTATTTAATTATTTTAAATATAATAAAGCATATATTTATGTGCTACAACTACACAATTATATTTATATTGGTATTCCTTTACCATCTCAAATATATCCACTTTTTAATTATTATTTTTCTTTTTCTAACAAGTTCTTCCTATGATCTATCACTCAATGTAGGATGTGGCATGCAAATTTTGTTGCACACCGACTTGTAGCTCAGTGTTTACATAGAAAATGCTCCAAGGAAAATAAACATCCATGCAATCACATCCACACTAACATAGAACCATATTGAAATCCATAAGGCAATGGTTTACTTATTCTCATTAATTATCAAGAGTACACAAAAATCCATATTTTTCACTCCACTTGGAACTTAGCCAACTCACTACTTAACTTCATGGTTATTTTAATCCAAAAAATATTTGAAAATCTTTCTTGGCTTCTCTTATATACTATGTTTATCTTCTATAATCTCTCCCAAATATTTTTGGGATTTATTTGTGTTGTTTACCATACTTCTATTTATAATCATTATCCACTAGAAGGATTTTGTATTTATATTTTCTTCATTCCACCATCCCTTTTACTCCTATATTTCTCACATAGTATTTTTTACTTTCCATCGAAGTCTCTTATTAATCTTGTGTGTCTCATTCTATGGGTGTTTCATCTATTTTTCCAAAGTTTTTTTTGTTAAAAAATGTTCCAAAATGCCTTACATTCCAATCTTTCATCAATTGTATCAAGTTTTTTAATTTGTTTGAAATGGTTTGTAGGTATGCATATACATATGTCATGCTACACTATGTTTCTTGCATGAAACAAACCTATGATGTCTCCATTAAAATCTATTTCCCTAGTAATATTTGCTTTCCTAATGCATTAATACCTCCTAGTGACTCCATGCAATAATTTTCAGCACAAGGATTGAGGTTAGTTTAACAAATATCCTTTTAATTGACATTGATTTTATTGAATTTATCATGAGTTCTATAAGCTTACATATCTTGTTGATTTTGTTCATCTCTTATTTTTTTCACGTTTTTTATATTTTAAGGGCCTAGCATTAATTTTAAGAACTTTATGGTGGTTTAGGGCTATTTTAGTTAGTTTTAATTTGTTTTTCCTTTAAGTCATACCTTTGAGCAAGAATTTTCTATATGTGTATGCTCAAAATAAAACCTAAAATGGAACATAATAAGTGCATAGTCCAAATGTCGTGTTTAACTAGTAATCCTTGCACTCCAACATAATTTTATATCAAAGATCTTTGGTGAGATATATATAAATGTATATTTCAGAAAAGTTGATAGTGATATTCCTTCCCATTTCTCAGCTCACAATAATTAACTTGCTCAATGTATGATCAATGGTCAAGAAGACATTCACATTCTACTATTTAGTAGGCACATGAGGCATTGCTATTCAAATCAATACCTTTGTTAATGAATTTGTAAACAAGAGTAATCAAGGTTGCCATGGATTCATAGAGAGTCTAGCTATGACCATAAAATAAGAGTCCGAATACAAGTATTGTACATATTTATTATTTATTGGAAAAAAAGATGCATACAACTTCACACTAATTCAAAAAGAACTAAGTCTAACAAGATCAAAATTGTTTAAAAACACTATAAAAGTTAAAATTTTCACATCTTGAATATGCAAGCATAAAAAAAGTTCAAATGACGCAAACCAAAAATACATAAAATCTAACCTTCTAACACTTTAAAAAATGATTAATAACAATTATGCAAGACAACATGATAAATCACCAAAAAAATCATAACTAAATAGTTCAATACATAATAATTAATTATTTAATATCATAGCCTTTTATTTTTTATTTTCAATTTTACTTTTCAATACTTTTAAGAAATAAAAAACAAAGTTAATAATTGAAGAAAAAGTATTGTTTGGAAAATTGTGGTCTTCTTCTTAGACTAGATTAAACATGAATAAATTTAAATAATGATTTTATCTACAAATTTTAATTTATATCCATAAGTACATGTTTGTTTTAGTTAAGGTCAAGTGTGAGTACTTTTTTAATCTTTCAAGAGTTATGATTCCAATTATATGTTATCATAGTAAAACATTCTTTAATGTAAGAACTTCAAATTCAAATATTGTTGTAGTAAAACTCACTTTAACAATTTAATTTCGCATCCAACGAGTCCTCCCGCTTGAAATTTGAGTAAAAACACGAGATATGTTGAAAATACGAACAAAAATAGTAGTTTTTCTCTTCTTCCTCCAAAATTAACAAATATTATTTTATTATTTTAACTATTATTTTATTGTTTTCCTTAGGAGGCCCATTTCAGACCTCAAATTTCCTCTAATGTCATGTTGAACCCCTCCTCAAATAATTCCCAAGATACAATCAGAAGAGCAAGGTGCAACTGCTTCTTTGGATCTGACCACCAGTTCAAGACATCACCCTTTAGCTGAAAGATGGCCATACTAGCATTGGAACTGGAGGTATACTCGTTCAATCCAAAGCACCTCTTCATGCCTTCCAACCATGCTTAGACATGCTTACTCGATCCCTCCAAAAAACTTAGGAATTTTGATCTTCTGGAACTCTCTCGAAATGTCCTGAAGTGGCTCCTGTCTTTGGTCTTGTGCCTTCTCGAAGTTCTCTCAGCTCACTTGTATGGTTTCGACCTCAGCGGCCTTCTCCGACTTCCTACTCAATGTGGTCATAATAGTCTTCAAGGATCTTATAAGTATGATCTCCATTTCGGGAGTGGAGGTTGTCCTTGGCGGTGCTTGTGGCAGCAGTGAGGGTGGTCGGCCTCGAACTCAAACTCATCCTCTACGTGTTTGAACCATGATAGTTCCTGAGTCATTGAAATAAGAACATATCCTTAGTCTTTCAATCATATACATGTGGGATTAAAATCTAGATATACAAACACTATAGGGAATATCTGTAGGAGATAATTTGTGTTGTGAAATAACGACTCGTCAAGATTAACTTAAAACTAGCATTGTTGTTTTTATTAAACGATTTCATCATGTAGTAAATTAATGTCTTGTCGTTCAGCTCCTTGTACTGGTCTCGATGGTGTCTTGTTTTTGGGATTATACGTTGAAGCTTCTTTCTTTTTCTAAGTATATAAACACCTAAAAATTGAAGTGTTATATTTAAAGTTTAATATTATGTTAAATTTTAATGGTATATATATATATATATCCACCTTTCCCAGCACCTCCTCTATCGACGGTCGGTCGAATGGAATATGGGAGCCCACCAGGAGGGATAGGGTTGCTTGTAAGCCACGTGAGCTGCATGCATGCTCTTTTTCCGTCGATCCCAATCAACATGCTTGCCTCATAAAGTAGGGTGTTCCCTCCTCTCGCGCGCGAAGGCCATTTGGCTAGGGTCCCTGGGAGGGCCAAGAGATCTCCCATTTAGCTCCCTCTCTTCGGCAGGTGGATTTACCTGGTAGATTGTGAGGTCTATTACAGACCTGTCATTTCATTTCAGGACTGGTTTCAACCTCATCCTCTAGACAAGGGCAAATCTCACGTGAATGTCTTAGGAAGAATGCAAGAATTTGAGCATATTTCCAAAACTCGTGAGGTGCATCCTTGGCGTTGGATGTGTTGGTGATTTGGTTGAGTTCGATGGAAAGTGGCGAGTATTGAACTTGCATCCTTGGCGTTGGATGTGTTGGTGATTTGGTTGAGTTCGATGGAAAGTGGCGAGTCTTGAACTTGGTGTTAAGGACAGCAGGTATGGGCTCTGTTAGGTTAACAGAGATATAATGCTTTGTGTATTTGGTATTTATTATTATTTTTTCATCACTGTATTTGGTATTTATTTTTATTTCTTTTCTTTATATTATAAAACCCTTATATTCATCAAAATTTAAGTAACAACCTGCAAATCATGTGGCATACAACAATGAAATTCTTCTCCGACTGGTCCCGGGTATTGTGTTTTCACTAGGAATGGAAGCTTAGCAATGGTGGACTAACTCTAAAAGTCATGTCTACCTAAGGTACGAATCTTATTATGGCTATAACTACTATGATAACGACTATCATTACCGCTCAGATATGGAAAGTCCTTACTTAATGGTTTGTTCATTCCTTAGAGTCTCTGATGAGCCCAACTATTTGATCATTCTCGACCAAAGGGTGAGCAATAACCTTATTCAATACCATGTTTATTGCTTCTGTATCAAAGCATTTAGCTTTAGTAAGTTAGTCCACCGTGATATGGACCCAAGCGAGTGAAGCGCCAATAGTTGTATTGGCTGGTCGTGTTGATTAAGCAATCGGTTAAGCAGTAGATTCTCCTATTTCCTGCTATATATTACCTTACAACTGGTGTTGGGTCCACGACTCTGGGTGGCGTACCTTTTACACATTTATATAACTATGCGAATTATGGGTGCCCCTTCTCAACGCTCTCAACAGAGCGGCCCAGCGTGGTGGCTTCACAGCCCTACCATTCTCTTTCATGGGCGACTTGGGTGTTAGCGGGAGAGATGCTTGGTACGGGGACAGTAACGCGTAGGGGACAGTAACGCGTAGAGTAACGCGTAGAGTACCGCTTAGAGCACCGCAAGAGCTATCTATTGAGTTGGATTGAGTTGGAGACGCGTAGAACGCGTAGAGTAGCGCTTAGAGCACCGCAAGAGCTATCTATTGAGTTGGATTGAGTTGGAGAGTATTTAATGCTTCTGTAGAGGGACAGTAACGCGTAGAGAGCACCGCAAGAGCTATTGAGTTGGATTGAGTTGGAGAGTATTTAATGCTTCTGCAGCAAGCTATCAAGCTTGATGATCGTTGGATCTCGAGCTATCCTAAGCTACTGCACGCGCATTAAATGATCACCCGCATTAAATGATCGACAGCTATGGATAGCTCTTGTAGAGCACAATTCTGTGACACTTCTCCCATGTGACACTTCTCCCATGGTGTCTAGCGGTGTGCCTATCCTACCCCTTGAGAATTAGTAAATTATGTCATATCACCTCCCACACCTATCACGTTGTTACTTTGTTCATCTGAATTCCAATTTTCTGTTGAACTCCAAATATTTATCACCAAAGGCTAGTTCCAAGGCATGGGTGTAAGGCCCGATGGGGGGTTGTTCCAAGGGCGACATAATAGGAGTGGCAGGATGTTTCCAAGGCTGATGCGTTCTATAACAATAGTTGGGTTCTCTAACAATAGTTTCAGTATGTTGTTCCCAAGGAGTAGGTATGAGGATGAAGTTTCCAAGGAGGTCTCGACTAAAAGGAGAGGGACTTTCCTGAGGTACGAGGGGCCCTTCAAAATCTATACCCTTTAAGGTTGCTTACCCGACAAAGGAGGGGAAGGAGATAAACACCAATATTCCACCTATACTAGAACAACTAACCCATAAACTAACCAATAAACATCTCTACTCTACTTGCCTATCGCTGATATGGACAGAGAAAGAAAAATATACAATGAAATAGACGCGTTGAGCATTTGTTGACCCGTCAAGTTGATTGGTGTTTCATGGGGGTGCTACTTGATGCTGGAGGTTGCCAGTTCAGATAAAACTTGTTGATGAATGAATGCGAAGATAAAACTTGCGGTTGAATCAACCTGAAATAACTTTTATTGTTTATTAGTATTACAATACTAATAATAATTATTGTTATTATTTTTATGGAATTTACTATTTAGTGTATTTTAATCGCATTTCTGTTGTCTTTTGTTGCAGGTCTGCGATAGCAGGTTTATTGTAATCCCCAAAAATCTGTTCCTCACATAGTGGGTCGTCTGATAAATCAACAATCTCTCCGGCCACCATCTCTGAGGTGGTGCCTATAGGAATAACTTTTATGGTTTCAGGTTTAATATTTTAACTTCCATGTTTATTTATTTATCTACTCATTTATTTATATATTTATTTATTTATTGTTAGGTTTCAAGAATTTTGGTTTACCTAACTCTATATAAACTTAGTTCTTGAATAATTAGATGTATTGTTTCATAGTTATTAGTACCATCTTATGTTCATAAATTCATGAAATAGCCAATTTTTAACAATTGAAATATTCATAATAGGAAACCTATCTTTATCTCTATTTTGAGATATTAATCACAAATAGTTTTACCCTTAAGGATATTTGTCTATAAATGTAAAAGTATAGTTGCTAATTGTTACTTAAAACTAAACAAACAAGTAACAAATGTTTATTATTATAATCATTAGTAATTTAATAATTATTAAAACTAAATAAACAAGTAACAAATGTTTATTATTATAATGACTAATTATTTAATAATTATGATTGTGATTAGTAATATCGTTATAATTATTGCTATTTTAAAAACTATTGTGAAATAAGTAATTTCTTAATGCAATTTAAATTAATTATTTAAATATCTGGATTATTATGTCTACTTGGATAAGTACAGACAATAGTATTATTTTAAACAAATTGGGATTGAATTGTCCAAATCAAATAATATTATATTAATATTGTGTGAATATGAAACAAATTGGAAATAGGAACATCCTTGTCAACTTTGATTTAGTAACCAAGATAATGGAATCTTTGTTATGTTAGGTCATGTTTATTTATTATTATTTTATCCTCGAACCTTTAAATCATAAGTGGTAGGCAGATCCATCAATTTAGAAGATAAGCCTCATAAATTAGCCCAGTGGTGGTCATTCATAAGAATTAGTAAATAATTGAAGTTCACCTAACATGACTAATTAATAAACATTATAGTTTGAACTAATCGAGAGAAAACAAGATATTATAAACATATTAAATATTAAATTATCTTGAATAGCGGAATGAGGATTAATGGGTTTGGGTCTCGAGAAGAGAGGAGGAAGGTATTAAATTGAGCACATAGATATGTGGATAAACACACAACTCACAAGATAGATCACACAATTAACCACTTATACTATGAAACGAGAACTCGACACAGTTCTCGTTTTTCTCTCTCCTAATTTTAGTAGCTATTATTACCTCCGTTTCAAAAAGGGTTGATACCAGTATCACACATTTTCATTTCAAGGCATTGTTAGGGCCTTTGAATCATCTTTGTCGTAAAATATTTTTAATTTATATTTTCAAGTGTGTTTTTTTAGAAATTTAACAAAATAACATATATTTAGAAGCAAGTTATAATGAAAAACATATACATTTTGCAAATGTTTCTTTAAAATAAGACATTTTTATGGACAAAATAAGACATTTTTATCGACAAATTTGTAAATAATTCTAGAAATAAAAACATTGAAAACCATTTTCAATGGATTTTTAGAGATATTTTATATAAAAACGATACTATTTTTCAGAAAGTGACGATTCACATAAATTCAAGAAAGACTATACCGCATATTTGTAAATAACATATTAAAAACATTATATATAGAAATTTTGTTTCTAAAATAAAGTCTGAAAGTCAAAACATTACTAATATATCTTATCAAATTTAACATTTTCTTCAAGACATGAAACTAATCAACAATATCAGGCCGGCCAAATTCTTCATTGAAATTGGAATTTTCTCAACTTGGCTTCCTTCAGGAACATCAATGTCCTCTTCCATTGGGTCTTCTATGTCTGCAAGATGCCCAAAGTTCTCCTTTCCAAACATCCCTCCTAATGGTGCTTGAGGCTCTTTTGACATCTTCGCCAAAAGTGTTTCACTAAATTAAAAAAGTACATTAAAATATTACGTCGATATTACATAAAATAAAAATAAAAATATTAACCCCCCCAACCCCCTCCCCCACATTAAATTTAACTAAATAAAAAAATTTTAAACCCCCCCTCATATTTGCCTCATATTTGCAGGTGCTACCATCAGCAGCAACCTTGGTCCAAAACACCCACTTGCATTGAACCAATTTCCTTCCCGAAGGAAGAGAAACTAGCTCCCAAGTAGTGTTTTTCTGAAGAGAATTCATCTCTTCATCCATGGCAGCTTGCCATCTTGGATCCTTCAGAGAATGGTGGGTCAGTGCAAGAAGATGATGGACCTTTTTGGCGCGTTAGATGCAATAGAAACCTGAAAAATCAGGCATCCCTCAACTTACTTGGATTTTTTGAGATACTTATGCAAAATATCTTGCATTGAGTAAAAAACATGAAATGTAGGAAATTGAATCACCTTTCTAAATATATAACTTTTATGTATCGAAAATTTGCATAGCTATGTCAAATTTCATTTTTCCTAACATGCACTTTTTATTTTTCAGGAAAATTGTAAGGTATATGTTTTTGCGGGTGCAGCCTTTGAGGGCCTAAATGATCGAATCAAGCTACACAAATTGACATCCATGTAGAGAACCCATAGCACTAGTGCGGCACTATTTTTTGAAAATTAAATTAGTAATTTTATAATATTTTTATAATTTTCTAAGTGAGAAAACCTTGAAAATGGTACGTGTTTTGTGGGTGCAGCCTTTGAAGGTCTTAATGCAAAAATCATGAAATGGGGTTTTGATAGAACGTATAGGTTAGTGTCTACTTGTGCACCATACAATTTTTGTTTGAAGTGATCAAGAATTGAAAAAGTTATAGAAGAAACACTACCAGTGTGTTTTTTGAGTTGAGGAGTGATGACAGAAGATAAATAAGAAAAAAATAGAAAAAATTATGTATTCTTGTTAAAATTTACATATTTAGAATCTGCAAAAAAAACCATATCTGTTTCTAAAATCTCATAAAAAATGGAGGTGTGCAGCACAATCAGACAAACCGTTAAACATGAGCATATTGAAAATATGGATATAATGCTGAATTTCGCATGGTTTATCATACTCCAAGGCACAGGCATGTTGAATCCGAAGCAAAGTACAAAGCATACACATAGGCATAGGAATTCCACGAAAGCATGGGTGGAGGCTCGACCTTATCATTTGGAGGGAATAAAAATTGGAATTTAACAATACGCGCGCGTGATTTAACACTACAAAACGCGTGCACGTTATATAAACATAAAACGCGAGCGCGTTATGTTCATATAAATCGCGTGCGTGATATGTGAAACCAAAAAAATAGCGCCAACATAATTTTGACATAATGCTTGGGATCATAATGCTTCTATTCTTCAAGTTGGTGTACACTCCACATATAACATAAGGTTTGTAGGTTCATTAATCTAAAATACATCAAATGGTATCACACAAATGATATAGAATGTGTGTATATACTATTACTACTAGAAGTATTAGTATTAAACTAGTTACTAATTGTACACTGATTGGCGATGGAGAGAGGGATCTGGTACATAACTATGCCTAGGGATTTCCACTAGTGACCTACTGCAACCTCTTCCATAGCCCTAATGACCTGCTACAATTTTCCAATGCATCATGTCTCCAGTATCATGCCAATAGCGGCAACCTTAGCTCCTTCAATGGCGACATCTGATGCTCCCACAAGTGCTTTATATGATACACAAATAATAAATCCCTCTTGTAGTGAAATAATTCATCATCATCATCATCACCTTCCTCATCATCATCATCACCATCGCCATCATCATTATCCTCATCATCATTATCATCATCCTCATCCTCATCATCATCATCAACTTCATCATCACCATCATCATCATCATCAACATGATCATCATCATCATCATCACCATCAACATCATGAACATCATCATCACCATCGTCGTCATCATCATCATGAACATCGTCCTCATCACCATCGTTGTCATCATCATCATCATCCTCCTCGTCATCATCATCACCTTCCTCATCATCAACATCACCATCACCATCATTATCATCATCAACATCGCCATGATCATCATTATCATCTTCATCATGTCCATCTTCATCATCATCATCTTCACCATCATCACCTTCATCATCACCATCGTCGTCATCATCATCATCACCATTGCCATCATTTCCATCATCATCATCATCAACAACAACATTATCACCATTGTCGTCATTGTCATCATCATCACCATCATCATAACCTTTATCATCCTTATCATAATCATCACCATCAACATCATGAACATCATCATCATCATCCTCATCATCATCACCATCATCTTCATCATCATCATCATCATCACCATCACCATCATCACCATCATCGTCATCATCATCATCATCACCATCAACATCATGAACATCATCATCATCATCCTCATCATCATCACCATCATCTTCATCATCATCATCATCATCACCATCATCATCACCATCGTCGTCATCATCGTCATCACGATTGCCATCATTGCCATCATCGTCATCATCATCATCATCACCATCAACATCATGAACATCGTCATCATCATCATCACCATCATCCTCATCATCATCACCATCAACATCATGAACATCATCATAATTCATCATCATCATCATCATCATCATCAACATTCATCATCATTCATCATCACCATCAACATCGTGAACATCATCATCATCATCCTCATCATCATCACCATCAACATCAACAACATCATCCTCATCATCAACATCATGAACATCATGAACATCATCATCATCATCCTTACCATCCTCATCATGAACATCATCATCATCATCCTCATCATCCTCGCCATCCTCATCATGAACATCATCATCATCATCCTCATCATCATCATCACCTTCATCATCGTCATCATCATCATCATCATCATCACCATCAACATCATGAACATCACCATCCTCATCCTCATCCTCATCCTCATCATCATTCATCATCATCGTCATCATCACCTTCATCATCATCATCATCATCATCATCATTCATCATCACCATCAACATCGTGAACATCATCGTCGTCATCTTCATCATCATCATCATCCTCATCATCATCAACATCAACATCATCCTCATCCTCATCCTCATCATCATTCATCATCATCATTCATCATCGTCATCATCACCATCAACATCATGAACATCATCATCACCATCCTCATCATCATCATCACCTTCATCATCATCGTCATCCTCATCATCATCATCATCACCA